>JAPEVF010000537.1:0-31487 GCA_029747585.1 Pleurotus djamor
ATCTTGCAATCTGCATTGGGAACGCGTGGGTCACCCAATACTGGAGCTGATGTTAGAGCATATCTCACCGAACTGGACTTGCTCGGTGGCAAGGAACCTGAGACGGAGAGAGTCACTCAATGGAAATGAAACATTTTTCTTGGGTTGATTCTGCCAGAACCACTCAGAACTGACTCAAGATCAAGCTTAGAAGAAGGAACGCGCGTACATAATGATCTTCCAAAATGGAACTCCAGCGAACAGCTTTTGCTCCTTGGATAGCTCCAGTTTGCTCTCCTTTGTAGAAGCTTATGTCGTCGGTGTACTTAGCCGAGAAGGTAAAGGCGTCGTTGCCGCTATTTCGAAACATCTGGAAATCCTGTGAGTACGCGATGTTATCTTGAATAAACATCAGTATGTTGTAATTGGAAAAGCATAAGGGAGCGGGAGCGTACACTTCCAAGTGTCTCCGTCCTTGGTGCCGCTGTTGGAAGGGGGTAACTGCNAGCAAGGAAGAGCCGCTGTATTTTTCAGAGACGGATACGTTGTATTGAATTTCAAGAGGCCACGACGGGGTCCAAGTAACTTCGGCAAAGTTGGTCGCAGTCTGGGCGGATCCAGAATGAGCCATCACAACGTAGATGGCTCCTCCGTTGGCGGCAAAGTCAGGGCCAGGGAGGGCATTGACCAGGTAGACATATGCATCAATTCTCCAGGTGAAAGTTGCTATGCGCGTTCGCCAACTATAGATGGTCTCGTTGGTGAAGGGCGTAAAGATTTGACTGAATGAAGGTAATTGATGAATTTGACCCGTCAATTCGGTTGGTAGGAGGAACTTACTGTCGCCAAAAAACAGTGCCAATCGGGGGTGAGAGTTTATTCATGTGNTTCCCGGGGTATGGTGGGCGAAGTGTCAGCGGGTTCCTCTCCTTGTTGGTCGACAACGACGTTGTCTGTCTCATTTGAAGGGGAAGGGGGTGTGGTAGAGGACATCTGAGCTTGTATCCGATGAGCATTTGTGAAGGCTGGGGCTATCAGATTATAAGCGCAAGAATAAAACTCGGATTGTACCACACGGTGGATCATACATGGGTCAGCTGGTCGAGGCAAACTCATGATTCCATTACTGAAGTGCGGCTTACAGGCTTCTGGAACAAAACTACATTGTATCGAAGTGAGGACAAGCTTTCCTCCGACTTGATAGGATGTCGGAGTCAGAGTATCTTCTGTATTGGCAGAACAAGCATACTCTATGCCCCGATGTGTCGGCTAAGTTCATGACAACGGTCTTGCAGACGAGCGGACAACTGCTAAAGGATGCACCATCATTCTGAGGTGCGAGGCTCTTGTAGGATTCTCTTCGATAATGAATGCCCTGATATTCATTGGGAGGACGAGGTTGAAATGAACCTTTTTCTATTGTTTGTTTGGCTAACCAAGAACCCAGATGAAGGACAAGCATATGTAAACACGAACTCGTTTAACAGCCATCAGGTACAGCCGTTGAGTCACGATGATTTGCAGCGCCAACACCAAGACCGCGGCTGGCGAATGCATTCCACAAGAGGCAACTATTAGCACCACCGAAACGGTTAACATCAGCTTGAATCCAAGCGTCGCGAGCAGCAGGCACTATTGGACAAACGGTCAGTAACTATGAACAAAGTACAAGAGAGAGCATAGTGCGTACTAAGGGGGTTACAAGGTTGGAGAGCGAGGGCATCAATGAAGAGATGGAGGAAGACGACGTTGCCAGCACTGCTGGTCGGATCCGTGCGCGCCGTGGCGGAGAACCCATGAGCACCAACGAGGGCAGCATACACGTTGTGGAGGATGTTAGCCCAAACCTCACCAATGGCTACGATGGATCCGTTATGGATAATATCGACGCGTCGGTGATGAGTGACGTACCGTGAACTTCGTTCAAGGAGGCGATAGACGAATAGCGGAGTGGGTTCGTTGTTCTGAGGCCAAGGTTAGATTTGGGACGTAGGAAAACAGGGAATACACTTACGCAGATGTTGAGTAGGGGTGAGTTCTGATGCCGGCGGGGTTGTTGATGACATATTGACCAAGGACATAATCGATGATCTCAGCAGATTTGTGCTCAGTCCATCTAGGGAAGAGCGTAATTCAGAGAGGCAGGAAATGCGGGTAAGAGGACAGCAGCGTACTCAGCCATAGCATCGCTCCAGCCTATGAAACTGAAGTTCAAAGTCATGCGGCAAGGTACAGACAGTGTATTGGCTCACCTTCACCCATACCGCCAGACTCGGTGGTTTGGAGGCAGCGACCAGTTCCACCCCCGGTCATGCGGTTGGTGATCCCATGGGTATTCTCGTGAACGATGATATCGTTCTCAAGGGCACCGTCGCGTTGAGGAGTGGTTCGGGTCCAAAGGAACACTGAAATGAATCTGAGTCAGTCACTAGCGCTCAACACAGAGAAGGGGAGTCTAACTCTGTGGAAATGACGGCCGCGATGATGTTGGTCAGCATAGTGTCAGCTCAAAGTGTGTGGATGGGCCTAACCCTACAAAGAGAGAATTAAATACACTCAACATCAAACACAGAAACTATGGCTCACCTCATACGCCCAGATTGGCCACTTTGAGAAGATATCGTATCAGACATCATGTCTTTGTCGATAGAACAGAGCGACTCACTCGGCCGGGGTGGCGAAGTCAGCATTGTTAGTTCCGGCGGTACTTTGGACAGCGATTGTGACGCGATCGTTGCCAGCGCCACCCTTCCCAAAGTTATTGTTCTGGAAGTTGAAAGCAGACTGAGGGGAGAAATAAGCCTATGCACATCGAAAACGAGTATTTGGCGAACCTCGGTGAAGCCATACAGATATGAGAAGTCATGAACAGAGTTGACAATGTAGAATGCATTGACATTAGCGGCGTCGGGATTGCCTGAGGCCGTGGGTTGGGCAGTCGGGGTGAAAGGGAAATTGAAGTTATCCACCGCGGACGATTGGGTAGTGCCAGCGCCATTGCGCCCAGTTGCAATAGCGTTGTTACCCCTGCAAAATGTCAGCGAACGCGGTCTGCCAGAAGGAATTTGGCTCACGCAGTGGTTGTCAAAGTTGTGGTACCATCAGCTAGGAAAATATTCAGAGGGGAAGCTGTGGGGGAGAGAGCTCCGACTGACTGCTATGCCATCCGAAAGGTGACGAATTGGGATTCTGTGGGTCCGTCAAGGTATCGAAACCATCATCTGGGACCTCATTCGAAATGGGGAGGACGAGGTACTGTTGGGAAACAATGAGCACTACCATCCAGCAGGAAAGGGTTCCGACAACTCACGGAGGCTTTTGCCACGAAGTCAGTTATAGATCGAAGCTCGCCGGTATGGGCATCAATGAAAGCTTCCACCCATGCGCCGGTTTCGTCATTCTGGATCTGAATGACGTGCGTCAGCGCCGCTGAGCCGTCTTGCAACGCGAGGAACTCGAGGGTAGGTGGGTGGTCATTGTGCTTTCCGTCCAAAAGTTGCTCAGCCTTTGCGATGGCCTGGTCAAGGGCAAGCGTAGGCTTGGATGCGGCGAACTTGGCTATAAATAGAAGCGTGAGAGCAGGTAGACGGTCCGAAGTCCATGTGACGTACTCGGCTTGACAAAGGACGATCCGAAAGAAACAACTTTGTTGTCGTGATTGAACGCAACGTTGGCAACAGCGTTGGCAAATGGGATACCATCCTACAGACGCATTGGTGAAACCCCTGAAAAAGGAGCAGAAGGGAAATCCGTACGTGAACTTGGCGAAGGAACGCGTGCTTAGCAGTTTCTCCAGTGAAGCTAGACCGAAGCTTGATCACAGCCTTGTCCACCTTGAGCTTGGACTCAATGAAAGCCACGGAGGACTCCTCGAGGTCGGGATTGTCACGCTTGCTCAAGGGGTGATCGATACCCGTACCAAAGGTCTGTTTGGAGGCGAAGGTTAGCCGATCCCAGCGAGTAAGACAATTGAAGAACTGACCTCGAAGCTAGAGGAAGGATGGAAAGCCTCAAGCTGAAGCCCTCGTGCAAGTTCAAAGTTGCGGTGGGTTCCGAACTTGGCGTTACCAGCAAACGGCGCTGCGGAAGTTGCAGACGCGTAGATGACGGCCAAGAGAACGGAGTTGAAGAACTTGTTGAAGGAGACCATGATCGAAAGGTGGCCGTAGACGGAGAGCAGAGGGAAGGATCAAGGTCAGCCTGAAGAAACCTCTCTGGATGGAATGGTCCCTTTTTGTAGTGTCATGAATGCTAAACCACCGAGGTCTTCTTTTCGCTAGATGTCTGACCAACTCGAGATAAGATAGAAGTTCGCCATCTGGATGTAGCTGGTCGTGTGGAGCAATATGACATCCGGTAGCGAACACATGAAGCAGAACCGTTGGCTCTGAATATGGGTAAGTAGCTGACGAAGGACAGCCTTCTCACGATGTCGAGCAGCGTAATTGCAAGATGAACGTGTGCAGGTTGTCGGTTCTTCGAAAGCTCCACGAGGTGAAGACGTTCGTGGTGATGTTGAAGATGGATGAACTATACGAACCCAGTGCGTCTGAGAACATAATACGATCAGGCGTGCGAAGAAGAAGGACTGTGTTTGAATCTGTCGTACCAAGGAGCGAGAAGGCCCAAACAACATCTAGACGGGAGCGTACATTCTTGAGCTTGAAGGACCCAGATGATCCATGGTTCCAGCCAATGCGGGGAAATCGATGCCCTGGGTAAACTTAGATAGTGATGGCGAGGACCCGTCATCAAGAGCTAGCAGCAGGACTAATGGTACGTCCGCGATGTCGCGATAAGCATGGGAAGTCGCTGTGACGATCCATGTGGACGCTGGCTCTTCTGATCACGGCTCGGTTTCGACGTGGATGGACGCAGGTGTTGTTGGGGTTGTTGAGGGGCACAAGACGCTTCTAAATGGCGAGAGGATGAGGAAAGAATTCGCGTAATGGGAAGCGATGGGAACCAGGCAGGCTACTCAGAACCCCGGAATCCTAGACGGTTCTAGCTGAGATGAAGTAGACCATGTACTAGTTTCCACGAAAAGAAAGATCAGCGAGAGAGAAAGTGTTTGTCACGATTGAGACGCACCGAAAAAGCTCGACATCTCACTGAGGTTAGACCGTCCGCATTTCTAGACAAGGCCGCATCTCCAGGGGTTTGAAACCCGCCGATCCGGGATCAGTACTAAAGAAAGCTGCACCTGAGTCGAATTCGGAGGCAGAAATACGACGAAAACTCACAGATTTGAAGAGAGAAACTGGCAGGCAAACTTCATGGGGGCAGAGATGATGGTGGTTAACTTTCAAGAGAGAATAAGTACCTTCACGGTCGAACCGTGACAAGGTATATCTCACTGTCACACCTCACATGCTCCGTCACATTTAGGGGTCGGTTTCATACTTGAAATCGACCGTGAGAAGCTAGGGATGACCGTGGGTGATTGAGTGTGAGAGCGGGGAGACCATGGACCGAGACCATTTTTTACGAATCGGTTTTTGGCAGCTGAGCGCTGAATCTTCTTCGCATTTCCTCCGACCTTGGATGGAAATCGTGGGGGTGCCATCCAACTGTCTTGGCCTCTGAAAAATGAATTCCTCTACCCTTGCCTGTGGCCGGAGCTCGTTTTTCTACATTTAGCCAAAACAAACTGTAAACCGGCTATTGTTTTCACAGAACCATGGAACTCGCGACTAGCTTTACCACACCATCCGAGGGCTATACCCAAGCCGACCGATGAAATTATCACTGCTGATTTGATATACCGACTCCAATGAAACCCTCTGGTAGAGTCTTGAATTACTTATAACCCCCACAACCACAACGATGCACTGTCTGAAAACACCCCTCATTGAACAGGTCTCTTCTAAATGTCCAACTCTATCTCTCCTGATCCATGAGAATACATTAAAAAGCTAACGCCTTCCCCCGGAACGAGATTTTGGCGACGGTAAGTCAATGATTGCCTCCTTGTCGCGTTAAACTGACTCTCTGATATCCAACTCTGAACTAGCCAACGTTTTACGCTGTTCGAAGACGTACCTATCACGCTTTTGAGAAGTTGATCAGTTCCACGCAATCTACTTTTATTCCCTACTCTAAGTTCGAAGCCTCCGAATCTCACAGAATGGCCGGCCTGGGGCTGCCTTTTTCAGAGTTCAATCCAACCCCAGCCGACGCAGGCGACCAAAATTACATCTTTGGATCCTGGACACGCATAGGGTAAATATACCACGCGTCATGACTCCGTCGGGGAGAGTTCCTGCCCTTATGTCGCCGACAGATTTGGCACAAAGCTCGAGTACAAATACACTTTACTTTTGCTGGCCAGCTCTGGTCGTAAACCTTGGGAACCTTACTCTCTACCTATACTTATCCGAACATGCCCGAGGCGACCACGAAACTGCGACTACGCCGATGTCGTGGTCACTGATGCACTAGCATCGTATAGCTATTGTCCCTCACTTCTCTAGCACACCGTACACGATGCCCTACTACTGGCTGGCCTACTCACTGTGTATCAATGCGGGAAACACGCGGATGATTCTGGCGTTATCTCCGCTAATTATGCCATACGCTCCGTTAAATCCCTCCCCGCGTGCTACAGACTTGAAACGCAATATTACAGTCTTCTCTGTGCGCTCACTCCGTGAGGCGTCGAGGGACTTGTGCTTCATTTTGTCTAGATAAGGCAAGTCCTTTGCCAGAATCGGTAACTTGAGACTTCTTTCATTACTTTTGCTCACGGCACGTCGCTGAACTTGAGGGAATAGTCAGTCTGTGGAGCATCATAGCGGGAGCATGTCGCACTCACTCAAGTTGAGCGATTCTTCCCGAGCGCATCCTGCTCGTCCGTCCTGTTCCAAGTACCCTATGTCCTGCTCTGGTCAATATATTAGGACGGGAAATGATGGTCACCAACTATTCATCAGCTTGTATCATGACTGCTACGCCCTCTGTGTGTCATCCTCTTTCTCGCCTCCCTTGGTGGTTAACCCGCTGGGTAGGTTATCGGCGTGTGAAGCCCCCCGTGCTTCCCCTATCGCTCAATTGCCTCTGGTGGGCAACTCTCATTGATCGCGGGTGACGGGTGCTGATCGCTGAGCTTTTGTACAGGTCGTTCATCGCGGTTTTCTGTGGCGTAGCTGTGATACAAACCATATTCACGCATATTCGCTTCTTTGTTGAAAAAGGCGTGCCTCCCATCATAGCAAACTACGTCAGCTCGTCTATTCCCCTCTCATCCCTTGGATACAACTGATGATAACCGTAACAGGTTGCTTCAATTGCGCTCATCGGAGGGATCGTCTCATCTCCATACGGCCAACCAAGGCCTTTGTACTGCGGTCAACTGATTGGCTCCGTGACCGGGATCAGCATCTCCAAGATCATACACGCCAACTTAACCGAAGCACGGTACCAAGAAATTCGATGGTTCGCGGCTTCGTTATCCTGCTCGACTACAATCGTTATCATGCAACTGACCAACAACCGGCACCCTCCCGCCGCTGCCACCGCCATGCTCGTCGCCATAGACAAGAATCTACGAGCCCTTTCGTGGGGCTTCATCCCAATCCTCTTGTTCACAGCGAGCGTATCGCTGCTAATGACCCTGCTCATCAACAACATCCAGCGCAGATATCCGGTATTCTGGATAACACCAGGGGATCTGGACTATCGTGGGCCGACGCAAGTAGAAAAGAAAGCAATACCGAGCCTGAAAATCAGAGTGGGACCGTGTCCAGTGTAGATATTGACGTCTTGAAATGTTATATCGTTATTGTTATTATCATCGAAGGTTGGAAATAACACAGGATATCCATGTGCTCACCAAGGTCGCATCAGCCTCCCAATCATGACGCCAAATATCGTCCCTCGAGCATTGCCACTCAACATTGACAGGCGCATTGGCATTACGATACCAACGCACCCACGAACGATTGCCATCGCCATCAGGTGGCAGCTGTTCCGCTTCAATAAGCTCAAGCGATGACGGGAAGATATTTGGATCAAAGGTTCTGAGAGCATNGGGGGGAAGTCCAAGCAGAGTGTTTCGCGAAGCGAAGTCGTACGAGTTTCGTATTTCGTAATGCAAGCAGTGTCCCCCATGAAGGAAAACTCTGTTCTGCTTTAGATTGATAGGCACCATGGACAGCGAAGACGTACGAGAATTTCCAAATTCCGAAGATTCTTCGCGCGGCAGAGGAAGCCCAAGAAGAACACCTCCTTGTTTGATGAAACAGAGCATGAGAGATGAGTTAAATTATCCAGGCTAGGGATGATATCGGCGTCGGGTAAGACGACTGGTGGGAAGTCTGTGTGAAGGCGAACAATGTTGGGTCCGACCATGAGTAAGAGAGCCATCGATGGCGATATCCCCGCTCTCAGAATTCGCAGATTGGAAAGCAGAGGAACGTCTGCTTTCGGGACGGATTCGTTGAGTTCGAGGTGCTCAAGCATTGTTTGGGACGCCAGGAAATCTGCGATGGGAATATTACTGCCGACGGATTTCCAAAGACAAAACCGCCTCAGTCGAAGCTGAGGTGCCTGTTGATATAGGAAGTTGAGGTGCCCTTGGGAAGCGACATTGTACACATTGATCCGTAGCGTAAGGGAACGTAGGTTGGTGAATGTGGGCACAAGTTCGTCCAGTATTTGAGTCTCTCGAGACGTAGCCGAAGCTTGGGAGAAAGTCACAGAGAATGAATGGATGAGTAGCCTTCGGCGTGGGTGGCTTGGGCTGAGATACTCGCAGAGAGATCGTAGAGCAGTGCGGCGGTCTGACTCGACGATGATGTCGATGCTTCTGAGCAAAATGGCTTCAGAAACGTCGTGCGCCCTTCGACAGGTGTGCATGAAAGAGACAAGAGCGGATTTGCTGTCCAACTGTTCCATTACATCTTGCAGGAGCTCATCGGGAAGCTGCAGTATGCGGGACATGGTGGAACGGAGCGACTGATCTACTCTATGGCAGGCACGGCAGCCTCCTGCCGTGTAAGGGTTGCAGCTGCAGCGCTTATCAGATATGTACGATCAAGTCTGATGAAAAAGGAGCCCCCTGGTTCTGCCACCTACGTTTGAACTTTAGTCAAAAGGCCTGTTTGTCCAGTGCCGTCAATATTTACTTACATCCATACTATCATGTTATTTAGCTACTTCAGAAGGATGGCTCTAGCTTTAGCACCCGGAATTTACGCAAAATCTCTACTTTATCCCCATCGAACCGAGTTTGTGCGACAGCGTGCAGAACATTGTTCTTTACCCATAAATCCAACTTGAACGTGTCATAGAACTCCAGCTTGATATTGTGGGGCATCCAGCTCGACAGTAGCTGAGGCGTGGGCGCCGTTGGAGCCATCGTGTGACCATGGTACCACCACGTTTCTGCTCCGTGAACGACATGACCGAGATACGCCTTGATCTCATAGTATCGACGGTCGAAGTCGAACCACCCAACCAGCTTCGGTAAAAGTAAGAGAAATGATTGGGGAATTTTGAATACACGGTAATGCTCACCCGAAGGACAGCACGCTTGTCTCCCGATTCGAATATAGGGAAGGTTCGGTCGATGGGCTCTAAGAGAGGACCGTCTGTCGGCATTATTCCAAGCCCCGAGAAATCATCCGTCAGTTGAGTGAGTTTCTTGATAGCTTCGATGTCCTTGTTTGACAATGCTAGCTTCGCTAGCTCGGGATGTGCTTCCATCCATGATTTCACTTATATATGCACACACGTTGATTAGACTTTGTTATAGGCACAACAATAAACAATGACGTCGCCTACCTGCGAGCTGCACGTCGTCCGCTTTCGCGGGTGATGGTATCTGGACCTTGTCCCCTTTTAAGCCAACGGTAAGTCAGTGACTCGACGAACAAGCAGAGTAGAGACTGCCACCTGCGCCATTTGGGTTGGTAGGAGTAGACATTTTCGCTTCAGAGAGGAGAGAAGGATGTGATGCCGTATAAGTGCAGGGAAAGGAAGCAGCTTTTATAGTGTGGCGAACACAGATCCGGCTGTGTATTTTGCGAGACTGCCTCGTCTTCAGGCCTTCAAGCTTCAAGCTTCGGGCTCCAGTCTCACTGCGCTGGATATCCATAGATTCCGGTCGAGGAGTTAGACTTTGTCTATTTGCAGAATCATTACACAAGTCCGATAAGATATGAGCACCCGATACTTACAGTGATTAATACCGCTCCATTGTTTCACCGAGTGTTGGAGTAGGAGGCGAACGGTGGTGCGCTGAACACTCCAGGGACCGGCAGTAGTCTCGTCTTACAGGCTACCGTGCTGTGTCACTTCCCTATGACGCGATGATAACGTCGACAAGGTCATACAGTAACGAGTCCAACGGAATGGTTTATCAGAACGCCATGTTCTAACCCGAGAATGGATAAATGTCAAGGATCAGTGATGGGTTCTGTTCGTGGAGAAAACGAAGCACAGAGCTGAGAGGAAATGTGATCGCTGAGAATGACGCTCGGGCTTTCCATGAGTCCTTAGTACGTTGACGTGGAGAAGGTATGTGACATGTGACCTCCGGCCTGACAGAATGAACAACTGAATTCATGGAGCGCAGACTACCCCGACTTTAGGACACGGTTGTCAGAAATTGTTGGGCAAGTGGCGCACAACGTATTTTATTCCGGGGGTTCGCCCCATTGAAAGCACAGCGGACGTGCAGTGGCTCTGAGCCTATCGTGGGCGCCAACGGAAGTAAGTCAGACACAGCAGCGTAAGTAGTAGTTCACGTAGTTGCGTACCGTTATAAAGACAAGATTGGATTGCATTGAAATCCATCATTTGTTGAAATATCCCAGAGCAAGCACAGTACTTTCAAGATGGCCGAGACTCTAAAAATCAATTCTTTGATTAGTGAGGTCCTTCCGAAACTGGGTTCAAGGGATAACACTAACCATACACTCTCACTAGGTTCTCTGAGCATCAAGGACAGCGACGCGGAGACCATCACTCAACACGACCTCACTCGTGAGCGTTATCTTTATGATCAAGACAGCGGGATCCCCTTACTAAGGACATAGCTGAACAATGGGAAAACTTGTTCCCCGCTCTAGCTCTTGTGGCTTTGACCGATAGAGAGGATGAAGTGCCTGTTCCACTTGCTCAAGAAATGGTCGAAGAGCATCGTGGGGGGTCCGTTCCCTTCATATCACTGAACCAAATAACCTCGATGGGGCCTTAGGAACTTTGGGCTCTTGTGCATTGCCATCTGACAAACATTGATCGGTCAGTTCGCTGGGAGCATAAACTGGGACGCACGATTCATCTGTTTCAAGAGCTTCATTGGACTTAGATCTGTCTTCGGCAGCAAAAGGATGTGGACCAAAGCACCTGGTCTCTGCACGAAGATCGAGGCGGGTGGACATGCTGGCATTGACCCTGACCCTCTTCCCGGGGAACTGAAGGTTGGTATTTGGGTAGAAGAGAGGGATGGAAATGTATATGTTGGTATCAGGGCCGNTTTTTTACAGCCGTGTTTATTCGAAGCGCTTCAAGATTGGTCGCGTCCCCGAGATGGGCCGAGAACGGTGTTCAGTGAAGGAGGCCCAATGAGGTCGCATAAACGGGTTTGAGCGCAGCGCCTGTATACCAGTTGTTAGTAGATGGAAAATGTGTCACGGTGTTCAAGTGAGGAGATCAAATGTTGAGTAGGTCACTCATTGGAGAAGTAAGACATCAGCAAGGTGTTTGACATGCTTCTACTATCTAGGCGTCGTACATGCGCAAGTTCTCTTCTTTCGCCAACCGTACAATACCAGAGACGTCTGGGGATCGAGGTACAATTCTGCACTTGAAGTCCTGGGGAGCACTTTTGGCGCATCATCAGCCGTAAGTCTCTTGACGGACAAAGGACGTGAAACTGACGAAAATATCCCCGATACTTCATGTACATCAGCGTCTGGAAGATGTATTGTACCATCAGGACCGGTATCTGGCAAGATTTGATACGCCCAGAGGATGGAGGCGATTTGAATGAACAAGTTGCTGTTCGCAACATACCGCCCTACGCAAAGTCTACGAGGATACTCATTATTGTTTCTAGCAAGCTGGGATAATCGCGCAGATCGTACCGGCGCCCAAACCCATACGTGAGATGTCCTTCGTCTTTCGTATCTACGGTCTGAGGAATTGTGACTTGGCCAGCCGGATCCAAGAAACGCTCAGGATTGAATTCAAGCGCGTCGTCGCCGTAAACACCTGGATCACGATTGAGGCCCCTGGGAAGGGTGGGTCGACAGTATATTCAACTAGACTGGGACGGAACTTACCAAACATTGGCGATGAAAGTCGTTCCTCGGGGGAAGGAATAGCCAAGGTATGTGTCATCCATCTCAACCGAATGTGGGATTGCCATAGGTGTTACGGGGCGCCAACGTAGTATTTCCTTGACAATGGCTTGGATATACACAAGATCCTCGAAGTCGGTGAAACTGGGCATTCGTTCCTGGCCAACGACACGGTCCAACTCTTCCTGGGCACGGGCTTGAACAGAAGGGTGGTGGACCATCGCTAAGACGAACCATGCCATCTGCGAACTGGTCTTGGGTGACTCGGGTAGTTAGTCGTGTATCTCTCAGGAGAGAGAAGAAAATATGGCTACCGTTTCCGCACCCGCCATGCTATGATACGCGTCAGAACGGGATGTGCGAGTGAATTAATTATTTACTATAGGGTACTAGCCGTCCAGACAGCCTCCTCCATTGAAAGCTTGCCAACAGAATGATCGTTGAGGAGCCGAGCAGCGATACATGGATGTTGTAAGCCAGTAGTAGCCTGCGAAGACGGGCAGTTCAACCTTGAGCATACACAAAGCACGGACCACCTACCATCCGAGCCTGAACATCATCAAGGAGCTCCTTGAATTTCGCCGAAGTCTCGATGTGCCAGCGCTCAGCGTCCGTCCTCCATTTGCACCTGAATAGCGAGGAAAGTCGGCGATCATGGTTTGAGAACGTTGACAAAGGTGGGCTCACATCCATCGGGGAAGATACATCATCCACGGGAGGAACTCCACNAAAAAATGTCCCGGGTGTGGCAGCAATGCCAAGCCAGCGGGTCACGTTATCAATCCAAACAATAACGGGATCCTTGGAATCCAGCAGCGGAGGAAGGCCATAGATGATGGAAACCATCAGTGAGTTGCTCGCTCGGCGGACATGCTCCATGAAATCATCGGGAGTATCAAGGAGAGTAGAAATCAGGACTGAAGTTTCTACCTCGAGCTGAGGGAAGTACTCTTTGTATACCTGTGCACCAACGGCCCTGTGAGAGTTGACCTGAGCCGGAGTGGACAGCGGAGTGAACGTATTGAAGACATACTCGTGGGAAGCACGCCGCATGCGTCGCCAACTATCGTTATGCTTGGTCAACGATACCACATATCCCTTTGTCAGCAACTCCCCAGCGACAATGTTCTTGGGACGATTTGAGTATATACCGGATCTTCGATCCAGGAGCTCAGATGCTTCCGCATGTCCATTGAGAATGACAAGAGGATCCCCGAGCGCGCTGAGAGACATAATTGGACCTAGATATTTCACATTAACTGATTTCTGACCGATTGGATAGAGTCAAGCGGGCTACACACCATACTCCTTGCCCCACTTTGTCATGGATAGCCAGAGAGCACTGTTTTCGCCAAGTTGGAGCAGATTTCCAATGATGGGTAACCGAGGAGGTCCAGGTAGCGACTTATCCTTCCGTTTTACCAGTACAGAGACCCCTAGAGGGATGAGAAGTAGAGCGGCGGCGGCAACACCTAGAGGTGAAGATCCCCACAGCCTATCCATGTCTCTGACGACGAGGAGAAAACGAGAATCGTGGGAGCGGTGAAAGTCGAGGTCGCTGTCATACCGTGGGACGCCCCGAAATAACAAGCGAATAAAAACATGCCTAGAAACGTGCGGAGGAAAGACAGGCCGATGTAAAGGAGGAAGACATATGTACGTACTGAATACACTTCAACCGTAAGAACGGGCCATATATTCACGTTATTGAACAAGTAGCTAGCTCTCTTGCAACTGAGCGATTGGAGGGCACATGGACAGAACCGGCATGAGGAGAAACAATGAAGGATAGTGTGGACGCTTTGAGTCTAAGAAGAGGGAAGTTAGCCCGGAATGATGAGATCGAACTCGGAGTCACGATCTAGCAGGGTTCCTCACCAGAAATAGCAGTCCATCCGATCGTCTGATTAGGTTTTGGTTCAACACTACTTTCATTTAGAAGTCGCAAGCGTGTAACGTAGTGTGTATTCTTCCCATCCACCTCGGAAATGGTACTAAATAGCTTCATAATAATACAAGGAACGTGCGAAGTGCGACTCAACAGTTTACTTCCCTAAGGTCTGTGATACCTCAAGGTCGCTAATTTCCAGCGTGGCGACATCATACACCCAGCCAAGAATGTCTGTTTTCTTTTCATGTTTCTGCGTGGTACGCAAATGAATGTTAGGCTCCTAGTAGAAGACAACGAAGATACTCACAGAAGTAGCAGCCTTTGACTTCACAATTCTCTTGACGTTCTCCTTGACATTCTCTTCCACAAGTGCACGGTAGCCCTCTAAGGAGAAAGGAACGTGAATAAGTAAACTCGGGGCGAAGAGCGAGCAAGGAAAAAACGAACCGTCGTTAGCGTCGGGAGTGGGGACGGTCTTGAGCTTGCTGTTCTTCGTCCTCAGCGCAACAATCTCCGGTCTAGGTGGGACATGTTACCCCGTGGACTCATCAGAGCTAAGACAAAAAGGCAGGATGCTGACCTTGTCGATTTCAGATACAGGTCTCGAATCGGCCAAATCCAACGGTCGATCGAGTCCTTAGCGTCCTTCGCCGATTTCATCGTAGAGGTGATCGCTGCCGCTACACCACCACAGCCGTAGTGACCCATCACGATGACATGTGAGACTCCGAGATGCTCGACGGCGTACAAGAGAACCGAATTTCTGAGAGGCTGGGTAAGCGGTGAACGACAAAAAGGCAGGCTGTGGAGGAACGCACTCGTTGTCATCCGTCTCGATGTACTGCGCAGCAACATTACGTCCAGCAAAAATCACACCGGGCTGGGTATTGAAGATGGTGCCCTCGCTAACTCTACACGGGACGACACAAGTTCATCAGAGAAAACGAAAGAGAACGAATGCAATGCTTACCGGCTGTCGGAGCATCCGAGAAACATGAAGGAAGGGTCTACAAGCAGGGTCAGAAACGGGAACATGTACGAGGACGAGGATAAAGAACGAACGTTGTCCAACGGCGGATTCCTTGATGAAAGTGGCGTTCGCACTTTTGATTTTCTTGGCGAATTTCTCATTGCCTTTGAGCAATCCGCCAACGTTGGTAGGCGCGCCAGGTTTCGCGCCATCGCCACCCTTGCCACCCTTTGCTGGCGCTGCACCGAGGACGTGCGGATGACATTGTCCAACAGACGCAAAAAGGGCGAGCAAGAGACCCAAGGAGACAAGAGCGTTCCAATAGGTGCTGAACATCATGATGTACCAAGGTTCGATAGGCCTGGACTTGAACTCCCCCCAAGACCTATATACTTCATTCTTCGTTCAATTCCGCTCGCGCGAGCACTTTGATAGCTTGGCAGGGAGCTTGGGAGGTGCAAGCTAACGTCAATTCAATGATGCTAAAACATAAACCATAATTATCCTACGACGACTACGGGGAAGACTAACATTTGAGCAATGAGTGACGGCTAGAATGTTGACAAGTCAAAACTACTTACCCCCGAGCCATTGCAGCCATAAAACTTGTCCTTGAAATATGAGACTCTGGCCCATAGCATCTCAGAGGTGTACATTGAGCCCTGCGAAAAGGTAGAGATCCTGTGGCGGTGGGGAGCAACGTTGGCGATGTGAGTCTGAAACCCCCCGATTGCAGGGCAATCGAGCACTAGGCAGATCGATGCTAAGTTGCGTCCATGAATCTGGCTGCTTGGAGTTACTTCAGGTCCGATGAATCATCTGGCTGTCGCGGCATGTTAGTCAGGATGGTGCCAATTCTGACGAAGCTGGAGGGGCGCTGGTAGCCTCGACCAATCACCTAACTCAGGGAGTATCGCGACGAAGATGGTTTCCAAGACCCGTTCCCGAACTTGCTGTATGAACCCAAGCCTTGGGGGCGGGCCGCGGAGCATGAGCTCACAGCGTCGAAGTTTGAGAGTCGCGTAGCCACAGGACGCACTCTTTGACTGATGTCCTGGCTTCGAGGTGAAGCAAGTCTTCAAAACGAGCTTCTGCCCACGTTCTTCACTGTCTTGAAGGGACACTTCTTGCTGGGGTCTGGGCATTCTCCGCTGTAAAGGCTAAGCAAGGCTTTGACGCAGTTTCCATTCAGATAAACTCCCAAATTTTGGGTAAGGATATCGCTCACCAAAGACCCACATGAAGCCATGAGCGTAGCCGAACGTTGACCAATCAGACACAAGCACAACAGTAGCTTGCCAGCCCAAAAGACGGGATAAGAGCGGCTTCGAGTTCAAGGTAAAATCAAAGGCACTGCGCAGCAAGGATTTTTGTGGTCGAACTCAGTGGACATCGCGAGTTTAACGTTCAATTGTTGGCAGATAGCGCTGATATCACTGAGGAGGGTATTTCGAGGTTGAAACGAACCAAAGTTCCAAGCATTGCATTGTGCAACTTGAAGGATTTTCTGAGAGCCCTCGGGCCGACTCACGAGAGATGCGCACGTGACATAGGGTGAGTCACACGGTCCAGTGACGATCACGCGGTCCATCGCGAACCCATCGGTTCTCGGTCAATATCAATTTCAGGGTTCTACGTTGCCCTCCTTGAACCTCAGTCGCTCGACCAAACATTCGACTATTTAACCTTCTGCTAGACATCCTCAGGCGGTCTTCGCCTTCTTAGGATCTACATCCTCCCAAACAAACCTGCGCTTAACTGTGTCCTGGACGAACTCGAAGTCCCCAACAGTGGTGATGGTGAAAAACTTGTCTTGGGCACGATGAGTGATGGTTAAGGTGAACTTGGAGCACCACGGGATTCCAACCGGATTGGGGTACCACTTTTCGGCGCTGCCGGTGTTAAGCATGAATCGTTGAGACCATCTTTCGGTCTTGGTGCTATGATCCGCGGTGCAGAGTGAGGCCTCGACTTGGAATTTCTTGTCGCTGTTGATCCAGCCAAGCAACTAGAAGGAGAAGAGTGTTACGTCAGGATACGCCAATTGTATATGAACGTATGACACTCACCTTGAGGAAGATTTGACCTTGATATGACTCGAAGACCGGGTACTTCACATCAATTGGCTGGTAGATCGGGATATCGTCACACAAGTCGAGGGCGTCCACGGTGAGCTCCGTCAACTTCTTGATAGCGACGAGGTCCATGCTTGCTAATTCGACGGCGAGATCTGGGTACGCGGCCTTCCAAGCCTCGACTGTTTGATGGCGGTGAGAACCACACTCGGACAACGAGCTACGCGTTTATCAACGTACGTTCACTGTTCTGCTTGGTCGAAGCAGAGCTGAGCTCGACACCTACGAACGCTGGTCAGAGGGCTGATCGGTAAGGTGTGGGATGAAAGACGTACCAGAGTCTTTGGCAACTGGGCTAGACATTGCGAGTTTGTAACTTTGAAGAGATTTCCTGTGGTTTCACTGGATGAGGATCGAGTCTGGATACACGAGAGCTTTTATACCTTTGAGGTGAACGGTGAAAAATCTTTTTAAGGACTTGGACTGGATACGGAAAAGCCGATAAATATTACCAAAGTCGAGCGTATGATAGCCAACACAATGAAGATGGAAGGGTTGGAGGTCGATGGGGAACTTGGTAAAGTGGGGACCCCCTGTGGTCTCCGCAGACGTCAATACACCGGATACCCTATGGGGGCGTAAATCCAGATCAAGGCGAAGCACTAAGACAAGTGTGACTTAGCGACACATTACAACGGAACTGACAACGGTGCATAAGTGAACTCACTGCGCGCGGTAGAAATAATGGTACGGTGAAACGAGCTTAGCATCTCGCATTTGCTGTATCGCCGTATGGCTGCATCAGACGATCCCTAGGAAAATGTCAAGTGGAGTCGCCTAAAGTGGGCTAAAGCATGAAATCATCCAAAGTACGATGAGGACGTTCGCCGTTAGATATGCACGAATAATGTGAACGTGAGTTAAGTGCGAGCACGCAAAAATCTGACCACTTGCTTTGAAATTGTAAACGAGATGGACGGTAGGATTCTTGATTTACTTCTTGGTTTGTTGATCATCGATCATCCGCCCTTTCCATGTGGGGTAACATCGGCTTCATCAAGATGATAGACAAGCCTGGGTGACGCCTAGTATGGAAACACTTGACATTACACATCAATGATCACAGGCACTGAAAAGCCGTAGCGATGCAAGCCAGCCTCATGTGGAACAGTATGTTCCTGAGGGAGTCGGTCTCGGGGGTATCCTAACCCGACCCCAGTTTCCTGGTCCTTTGTTCATAGCCACCCGCATATCTGCGACTGAAGCTTGAGCATATGAGGGAACATCTGTCAAGCGCATTTCTTGGTCATCGGAAAACGGATTTGTATGAGGACAATGACCCCTCGCACGAATCATATCGCCGGAGGGATCTGCTGATCGCGTTGAAAATGTGTCCCGTCTTTTAATATCGGAATTGGACGGAACGGCGCGGTACGACGGAGTAATTATGGACCTGTTCTTGTTGCTTGGACGGTCAGAAACAGGGGCAATGGCACACAGGGAGTATATGCCTCTGGTATCGGAGCGTAGGAGATAGGTGCGATCGGAAAGTAACCTCAAGAAAGGTAGTACGGAGAGTTCAGTAGCACTGGATGATGTGAATGATGGATAAGTGAGACCGTTCCAGCGGTAAGGGCACTTACGTCGGTGGATGTACTCAAGTTGGACTTCCCATACTGAGGAAGGGCTAATCTAGAAAAGTTTGACATACGGTGGTACGAGAATTGCGAACGCTGGAATAACCGAACACAAACTCACATCTATACTGGGCAAAACATTTTCTATTGTTGTTTTATCCAGCAAGTCAAGCGCCAGGAGGGCAAGTGGCTATGGACGTGTAGATTGAGACGACAAGTTGTTTCGTCACAGATGGCTGGAACTTACCTCCTTCAAGCTTAAACCTTCGTGTCTAGCAGCCCATCAACACAGTGATGTGATGATGGTGTCCACAGTCAGTTTGAAGTACTTCTCCAGTGTTTCTCTTCTCCGGGGTGAGGAAACTTTCTGTGATATCCGCGGAAGAGTCGTTCTAACACCTTGGCACTCAAGTCTTCATGCGGGGGAGGAGCCTCGTCGAAAATGCCACATATGTGGGTATAGTTTGTCTTGGGTNATATGCTTCCTGCTTAACAAGATGTTCTGTCTAAGTACCCTCGGAGCAGAGAAGTTCGACAGGTTCGCGTTTGGTGGATGCGCGCGGGGTGGCCGATTGAAGAAGTAAACACTTGTCACAAACTGGTGCGTTGACTACGACTGTGGGAAATTGTGTTCTCACGATCAATAACCTCACAACGAGGATTTTTCCGACTTCGACTTGCTTCTCGCCTTGTCCGTCCACAAAGCCTTGTCCTCCATGATCCCAATACTCTTGATCTACTTCGGACGCGTCACTCCTGACCGATGTGGACTTAACTACCCTCATAAATCTGTGCATAACCTTCAGTGAAATTCTATATAATTTTCGAGGGCACCCACTTGTTCCGGCGGGAACAGCGGTCCTCAAGATCAAATGCGAGTTCTCGTCGGGGCAAGGTGGAGGCTAGTGGGTAATAGAGGTCAAGTATACACGCAACCTGACTGCAATCATCCATCCCAGATCCATCCTCGGCGTCTCTAATTCTATTTCACGCACCAACCTCTGAACCAGTTTGATGTGAGTGTCATTTATGTAACCGTTCCCTGTGACCTTCGTTCTCAATACCCTGCAGTAGGTATTTTTGGTGCTCGCGGCTCGCCTTGCGAGCCAATGATGATATATGATACCCGAATAGCCACGACATATACTCAGTAAGTTAACTCGTTCTTTTTTACCCTAAGCATCACTTTCCCCTTCGCTTTGATGACATCTCTATTCACACTGTATGAAATGCCCTCGCCTTAATAGCGAGGGACAGATGAGTTGACTCTACAACGGTATCTGAGCTTCCAAATTTCTCGCTTTCGTTGGTACCCTTTTTGATTAACCTTCGCTCACCGTGTTTCTTCGCATAGCCGTTCCTTGCCTCTTAAGCATACAGGCCTCGTTCGTTGAGGAGTTTTCCTGTTCATCGCCTTCGCGGTCGTCGAGCTTGTATAACCCCGGCTCGTCTTGTGAGTATTGCTTCTTACCGGCTCAATAACTTTCCCTTAGACATGCTTCGTAGACATGCCTCGCTTTTCTCTCCGATCCCTCCTTTATCGTCGTCGGGATCTATCAGGCCGGCCCTCTTATGGCCGGGATCTAGCTTGATTATTCGTGTTGCCTCTCCCTGAGTTCGTTCCTCGCGTCGTAGGATGACTCGACGCCCACCCTCCCTTCACTTCAGAATGACTAAACTGGTCCATCGGTCGAAACTTTCGTTGATCTTCGTTCCAGCGAGCTTCATACCAGTGACTTGCAGAGCAGGCCTCGGTGAGTTTTCGACGCCCCTTCCTTTTGAATATTACCCATCAAGTTCTTCTCAGTGCTTCGCCCTTTCCATTGAAAGCATTGCGCCGTTGCTGCCCACCACGAACATTTCGCGCATGGAACCTATCAGCACAGCAGGGAATAGCGCTATCTGCCATCCCCCCACTGGTGCTCTCGCTTTTCAGCCATATGACTCCCTGTGTACGCACCACCGTACTCCCTCCTCCACGTATGGTTACTTACTCTGATTTGTAGTTCCTGCCATTTGTGACGCTCGGATTCAAACTGATATCAACCGTTACGTTGGTATCAAACGACTGCGCCTCGTGGGGTCCATTCCCTATCCGTGGCGTTCGTGTTGGCGTTGCTTGGTTTCCACTGCTGCATGTGTAGTTATATGGATTTTGTGCCGTCCTTAGTCCTTGTGGCTTGGCATCAAGAAGGACACTTTCCATATATACATCTTTCGGACTTGATCTGTTATTATCTTACCTCTGACCACCCTTCCATCGTTTTGCTTCCCGATATCGCTCTACATACTCTAATACATCTCCCTTGGGTACACGTCCTCCTGCCATGTCCCTCCTCCGTCATCTGCCATCCGTCCTTGCTCGCCCGTGGCCTTGCTCCTCGATTGTGAGCGTTAAAAGTTTCCAGACGATTTAGACATCCCTCTCAACCAACCTTCTACTAACCGTTGGATGACTCAAGCACCCCCCCCCCCCGGTTTGTTGCCCTCTATGTAGTCTATACCAACATACTCAACTTTGTTGGTGTACTGGGCATCTTGGGTACGAAATACTGCGTCTCACAAGCTTTCCGACAAACCGTGGAGCGCGGGTCTCTTGCAGAAGGTTGAGTTTGAAGCTGGGATACGCCGCAGCTACCCTCATCCTGCGAATGGATCCTCCGAAAACACCCAGGGCCACCTCATTCGCAGTCTCATTCCTTCGGACCCCCTGCCAGGCACTGGCGGCCATTTCGGTTTCGGGAACATTGAAGAACGTTTGACTATGGGTTCTAAGCGTTGCTCCGTTGGAATAATCAGGCATCATATGTGTGGCGTATGTAACGGTTCTCTCGGTTCGAGAACTGCGAGGAAGGGGAAAAAAGAACAAAAAGAGTACGCTGAGTTGAATCCATGTTAAACACCGTACTATACGGGAAGAGAACTCAACATCGAAACATGCTCTAGTCTTGTGCGCTGTCCATGGAGATACACACGATTGACAACCCATGCATTCACCACAACATGCAACGACTACTACTGCTGTGTGCCTCGAAACTGACATACATGGCGCTAGAAAGTATGCTACACACTCTACTCAAGCTGGGCAACAAGGTACTTATTGTTGCGCCATTTACCATAGAATTGGACGCTCACAGCCACATGGAGCTGGCCTTGAGCATGGGGCATAGCGTTGGCCCACAGATGCATGTCCCCAGTGTTCGGGAGGTCGACGGGGACTGGACCCTTGTGGTACCTGACCTTGAGACTCCCCGTAATCTGGGGGCCTTTGCGAATGATCGTGGTCCCAATAAGGGAGGTGCGAATCATGAAGGTCTGGAGTTTGAATTGCGCTCCATCCCAGTCAACGACGCCGACGGCCTATATAAGTATGCGGCGATATGTCAGCGAGGTTCGGGGGACTTCGGCAAGAGGCATTGTCGAAGGGGACTTGGAGAGTGACTTACCAGCATGTCGAGCTTGTGGCCGTTGACACTTGCAATGGGGCACAACGTCTCGAATGCGCGCCAGTTCGCACCGTCCTTGGGAAGGCGCTGTGCGACTTCAATGAGGGCGTTGGCCTCCTCAGCGGATAAGACGGAAAGGGCCAAGCCTGGATTGACATCGATCCATTCCTCCACTACGTGAAAGCAAATATCAGCTTTCAGGTTTCAGTAGAGAGCACTCCCTGACTCACCGCCGAGATCATGATCATTGTCAGTGATGCTGACCTTCTCGATGGCCTTTCCGGCGTTTTCTAAAGTCAATGGGTCAGAACAATACTTGAGCTGGGGGTGAAGAAGATAGCGTACCAATGAGAGCGACAATGTCGATAGCCATTATTTGAATATTTGGTTTACTGTTGGTTGCTTTAGCGGTTGAACTTGAACGTTTGAACTGCTGGAGAAGGTGGATAGAATCTGCAGTCTTTTATACGCTGTGGCTTTGCAAGCTCAGCCTGCGTCTACCCACTGAAGCAGGACACATACCTTACCATAGAGCTCATTCCCGGCCTAGAAATTGGACGACCGAGGTTTCATTTCGCGATTGTCAATGGGGGGAAAGGTTCAAACGTCAACGACGCACCACTGCCCCTCGCAGATCAATCCAATGACCAGGTCATGACAGTCACCTGGGTCCTGATCATTCTAGCTCCCGGCGTTTTCATTTCCATCATCATTCGATCCCATGTTCCGTTGTGTGAGAGCAGTTGTGTTACATTCAAGTCGAGTTACGCTGTGCCCAAGGAGTCACAATGCCAGATGTGTCGATGATGAGAAGCTACGGTGTCATATAAACCATAGAAGACTATGAGAACTTGGCTAGAAGAAGCTGGAAAAAAGGAATGTACTCACCCTCTTGTGACGATACATCATACACTTCTCATGAAAAATGTGACTATCGCCTTTATTCGAAACGAAGCGAGTTCAACCCGCAGGACCAAACTTGTACAGCGTCGGGTGATCGCTGTTTACTTCTCAGTTCCATTTCGACCGAGACTCCGCGACAGTCGGATGACGTGAGTCAGGAAGCTGAAGCCACGAAGTCCGAATGACAAGGTCAAGCATTCAGCCCATACGCTCCATAATCACCTGATGTGGGGATAAGAAGTAGTGTCACCTTGTGAAGTTCCCAAGTGAGTAGCGTTCCGATCACTGTTAAGACGTTGAAGGACCGTCAGCGTTGAAACCAAGTTTTGGATTGTTTGGGCCCATGAATGACCTTCTCCGGTATAATTTGTCCTGCAAGCCCTCAACCACACAGGCAGCGACTTTCTTGTTGCGCCCGTCTAAGTGACATGTTCAAGAACTCATGTCCAATGTGCGCAAGCGTGTTTTCAACGTGTGGGTTGGTTACCAACTTTCAATTAAGGCCGTCCCTGCGGGCAACAGGGGCAGCAGCGAAACAGATGCAAACAAGCCATTTGCCCTCCGAACGCTGTTCCGATCCGCGTCCACCTGCGTTCCCCTCTCTCTTNAGTCTGAGGCTTTGTCCCCCCGCTACCCACCACTCCCAAGCATTGACCGGACGTCCTGCAAAAAACCTCAGTGATAAGCGCCGCTCGACTTTCCCAATCCTCACCATTTCGAAAATTTGCCTTTCGAAATTTGCCTCCAAGGACTCGGCGACATGGTGTCCACCCAGAACTATCCGTGCACAGAAACACCATCTACCTGCGCCCCTGCAGGCGGGTCCATGGGCCATCACTATTTCAATACTTATTATCCAATACGTGCAGGTAACCTTTCTGTATTTCTAGTCGCACCACCTCCTCCATGTACTACTACTAATAAACGTCACCATTCTATACTTTCGTGCCATCGTGATCTTGACTCTCCGACTACGCTATTGGCACCAAGGATCCTACCACAGTGACATGGAAGGAAGTGTATATTGCCCAGTTCCGCATCTGATGACCCCTTTCGCGTGACCTTCGAGACAATGTATCCTACACTCAGGGCTTGCAGATGTTACCAAGGTGTATCTTCCAACGCTCCTTTTAGATATCTAATCATTGTAAGTCATCTCTTTTTGCGTGGGCGGCACAACACACTTACCAAACAAAGCCCGTTAGTCGGTTGAAGACGCATTCAATCTAGCAGGGTCTGTCACCCAACTCACCTATTAAGACTGCTATCACCATCGACTGATGTGCCTCCAAACATCTACATCCATGGGGTACGCGTGGTGTCTTTCCCTGTCAGTTCGTTGCGAGACAATTTCATTGAACTTCCCCTGGTCTCAATACGCAAGAAAGGCGAACACCGTGCACCCATGGAGCACCTGCCAGAGACAAGAAGGTGGACTAGAACACAGTGCTGAAGAAGCACGGAGCCTACCGTGACGCGTCCAAGAAGCTACGGCTCATGTCATCCGGAAGTGAAACCACACCAGAGAAGGCACCAGAGGGACCATAAGCTTTATTAACCAGCGGGGTCGGTGACACTCATTGTGTACAGAAATACTTCTTGCTCTAATTCCACACATTCCACACCTATTCGGGTGATTATGGAGCGTATGGGCTGAATGCTTGAACTTGTCATACGGACTTCGTGGCTTCAGCTTCCTGACTCACGTCATCCGACTGTCGCGGAGTCTCGGTCGAAATGGAACTGAGAAGTAAACAGCGATCACCCGACGCTGTACAAGTTTGGTCCTGCGGGTTGAACTCGCTTCGTTTCGAATAAAGGCGATAGTCACATTTTTCATGAGAAGTGTATGATGTATCGTCACAAGAGGGTGAGTACATTCCTTTTTTCCAGCTTCTTCTAGCCAAGTTCTCATAGTCTTCTATGGTTTATATGACACCGTAGCTTCTCATCATCGACACATCTGGCATTGTGACTCCTTGGGCACAGCGTAACTCGACTTGAATGTAACACAACTGCTCTCACACAACGGAACATGGGATCGAATGATGATGGAAATGAAAACGCCGGGAGCTAGAATGATCAGGACCCAGGTGACTGTCATGACCTGGTCATTGGATTGATCTGCGAGGGGCAGTGGTGCGTCGTTGACGTTTGAACCTTTCCCCCCATTGACAATCGCGAAATGAAACCTCGGTCGTCCAATTTCTAGGCCGGGAATGAGCTCTATGGTAAGGTATGTGTCCTGCTTCAGTGGGTAGACGCAGGCTGAGCTTGCAAAGCCACAGCGTATAAAAGACTGCAGATTCTATCCACCTTCTCCAGCAGTTCAAACGTTCAAGTTCAACCGCTAAAGCAACCAACAGTAAACCAAATATTCAAATAATGGCTATCGACATTGTCGCTCTCATTGGTACGCTATCTTCTTCACCCCCAGCTCAAGTATTGTTCTGACCCATTGACTTTAGAAAACGCCGGAAAGGCCATCGAGAAGGTCAGCATCACTGACAATGATCATGATCTCGGCGGTGAGTCAGGGAGTGCTCTCTACTGAAACCTGAAAGCTGATATTTGCTTTCACGTAGTGGAGGAATGGATCGATGTCAATCCAGGCTTGGCCCTTTCCGTCTTATCCGCTGAGGAGGCCAACGCCCTCATTGAAGTCGCACAGCGCCTTCCCAAGGACGGTGCGAACTGGCGCGCATTCGAGACGTTGTGCCCCATTGCAAGTGTCAACGGCCACAAGCTCGACATGCTGGTAAGTCACTCTCCAAGTCCCCTTCGACAATGCCTCTTGCCGAAGTCCCCCGAACCTCGCTGACATATCGCCGCATACTTATATAGGCCGTCGGCGTCGTTGACTGGGATGGAGCGCAATTCAAACTCCAGACCTTCATGATTCGCACCTCCCTTATTGGGACCACGATCATTCGCAAAGGCCCCCAGATTACGGGGAGTCTCAAGGTCAGGTACCACAAGGGTCCAGTCCCCGTCGACCTCCCGAACACTGGGGACATGCATCTGTGGGCCAACGCTATGCCCCATGCTCAAGGCCAGCTCCATGTGGCTGTGAGCGTCCAATTCTATGGTAAATGGCGCAACAATAAGTACCTTGTCGCCCAGCTTGAGTAGAGTGTGTAGCATACTTTCTAGCGCCATGTACGTATGTCAGTTTCGAGGCACGCAGCAGTAGTAGTCGTTGCATGTTGTGGTGAATACAACAGTTGTTGATGGTGTGTATTTCGTTGCCGACCGTGCGACGCAATGGAGGAGCTTGGGACTAACTACTGAATATTTCCTACGAGCTGGGTGAAAGCGCTGGGGGCATTTGAGTTGAAGCATGCATGGCTCTGAGAGCTCTGATACAGCGAAGAAGACGTTCAAAGGCTGCATGTCGTGGTTTGAATTCCCTCAGATACACATCGCAAAAACTCGGTTCTCCATCTGCATAATTAGCGGTACAATTCGCTCTCCAATATCAATACATGATACATGCCAAGTAACAGCCTATTTCCCGAAGGACTGCGATACCTGAAGGTCACTATTTTCAAGGGTGGGCTTTTCATGACCAGTCCATTGACAGAATTCCGACCATCTTTTCAGGTCGAGATAGCCTTAGCTCTGCCAACCGTATCCTCTGAGTAAACTTTAGACGATGTAGTACACATGAAGGAGGCGAAAACGAGTTTGTGGCACAAGAACGTGAGAAACGATGGAGAACTCACATATATCCATGCCCATATTCCNGGGCTACCCATCCTGGGGGGAGCGCCCTAAAGATGGTGCTCGCGGCGCTGTCGGAGCGCGTTCGTCGCGTCGTGGTCTGCACAGTTGTGTAGATTATCTAAAATAGTGTCAGATTATGCCCAGCATGAAGAGAAACAGACGAAAACTCACCGAGAAATCTTCATAACAATGAAGTACCCATAAGAGAACCCAGTGCCTCCAAGGTGGATTGAGTGAGAGACAGTGGGGAGTGATGAAGCTCTTTGGTGTCGTTTAGAAGGCGTTGGGACTGCTCTCCGCGATGATTCGAGGGTGGTGCTGCTGGAGGAGGAGGAGGAGGAATGAGTGAGCCAAGATCTAGATCGACGATCGATGAAGCGAGATCCCACTGAGTGTGAGAAAGTTGATTCTCACAATCAACATCTTTCTCGGCGCCTAAGATGTGGGCGCGAGTTCAAACAAATTGAAACGAAACGTCTGCCAGCATACTCATAGAGTACTTTTATCGTTCTTGATCTGGAGCGCAGCACGTCTCGGCTTTGTGTGAAGCTTTGTCATGCTTACTTGCTTTGCCCTCGTCCTGCTGCCGGTCCAGGACTTGTTTCATCCTTAGTGAATTTTTACAAAAAAAAAAACAGATTTCGTCGCGGCTTGTGTTGACGGTACGTGTTTTATTTTATCCTTGCTGGTTCCGAAGCTGATCATTGGTAGATGTGCGAAGGAGGCAGATTCGACTCTAGGACACCTATGTTATGGGCATGCTGAAGGGTGTCGATGATCGATGAGGCCTGGAGGGTCGCGTTGCGTGTAGATCGGGTGTGGCACCACAACGCCCACGCCCACGCATCCAAGAGTGAAGCCATCAGGGTCGAGCAAGGTCTAGTTGGAAAGGGATGGCCATGTCGACCCCCGAGAAAATTCGGCTGCCCGAGCTCGATTTATCGGTTGCCCGTCAGTACAGCTCTTTTCTTTCCCTAGTTGTGGTAATCTACGTTTATGCTTTTCTAGCTATTCGATGTCACCCGTTTCCTAGCGCTCCCAAGGTGAGCCGATCTGCCTTCCACTATGCTCCTCGTTTGCTTCCTTCGTCTTGATGACATCTTTACTCACACTGTATGATTAGCCCTCGCCTTACTAGCGGGGTTCGTATGAGTTCACTTTACGACAGTATCTGAGTGACATCCATCCTGTCTTTCATCTGACCTGATTTTGCGGCCTTCGCTGACTGGGTTTTCCACACAGTTCATCCATGCTCTCAACCCCGTTGAGGCCATTGTGAATCACAACGAAAATCCATTAATTCTTGATTCTGCGAAGCCTACCCCTACGCTATCCTTGCATCGAACCTTCTCGGCTCGTGGGTTTTCCCTCTCCTCCACCCTTCCCCTCATTTGCTCAACGTATCTTCAGACATCTTTGATGAACACACCTACGTCTTTGCGAACCCCCCTCCGTGCCATCTCAAGGATGCATCGGGTTGCCATCGCCACCACCCAAGACAGCCCTTCGCTCACCCACTCGTGTTTCCTTTGGCCGTCCTTTTGCAAGATTTATTCTTGTATCTCTCGTCGCCGTGTCACTCCACCTGTATGATGTACCGTAATGGAACAGATTTGTACCCCGCCGCGCGCTTGATTATCCCTTTCATACACGCTTCTGAGATGTCTTCAATCTCCCTTTCCCCTCTTCTTTTGCCTCCTTTGCGAATTTGATGTTCGTGCGTGCAGTAGTCCTAGTGCCTATCACCTGGTAATTGCGTCTCTCAATAGCATCAGAAGGTTTGATCGTCTGTTTTCAATTGGGTTTCTTGCACTTACTCTTTGCATGTCTAGGTCTTTGAGTGTCAGTGACCTCTGGCCAGTGTCTGAATCGTCGGCCATATTCAAGTCAAAGGCTCTGTATCCGAGCGCGTTACGCCCACATCCCATGTGGTTTCCATGATTCCATCACTTCGGTTATCCTATGTCAGTCAGGATGATGGATCGTGCAGGTGGCTCGTCTGCCAGATGTTCGCTTCTATCCGTACAATGATTGGGCATCTTTGGACCAGGTGAGCTTCTCGTTGAGCTTGATCAAAACTATGCTCTCACGCGCGTCGTTCTGCTTAGCCATCTCACATCGCACGAACAAGTCGACCTCGTGGAGCGGTTCGAAAGTTGACATTTTGCATATGTACCGCGCTACCCGGGATCCTGAAATGATTCTCCCTTATCTCGCAAGATGACCTGTGTACTATTCCGCGAAAATAGTGAGTTGCCGACACCGGGGTCATGACATCTTAAGGCTGACCATAACATCCCCAGATGTTCCATCGGACTGACACTTTTGTGGTCTGCCAAGCGTTGTGTTCGCTAGATGACCTCCTTCAACAGGTTATTCGACGCTGTCCTCTTGACCGTCATCTACGTAGCTGCGACCTCTGCAGCACCGTTTGCTGGTAACGCCAAGTTCGGAACCCATCGCAACTATGAGCTCGCCCGTGGCCTTCAGCTTGAGGCCTTCCACCCTCCCTCTACCTTTGAGGTTCGTTCTTCAATTGTCTTACACGCCAAATTTGGTTAACATTTGCCTCCAAATAGACCTTCGGTACGGGTATTGATCACCCCTTGAGCAAGCGCGACAATCCCGACCTCGAGGAGTCATCCATGGCTTTCGTCGAGTCCAAGCTCAACGTAGACAAGGCTGCAATCAAGCTTCGGACTAGCTTCACAGGAGAGACTGCTAAACACGCGTTCCTCCGCCAAGTTCATGTATGTGTGCCCTTTCTGCTCTTAGACATATCCCTGATCATGGTTCCTGTAGGACGGCATCCCTTTCGCCAACGCCGTCGCGAACGTTGCCTTCAATCACGACAACAAAGTGGTTTCGTTCGGGTCATCCTTTGTCAAGCCGAGTACGTCACATGGACGTCTGGACTTCGGACCGTCTACCCCTTCTCACGCTTCTATTTATACTAATAGCCAAGTTCGCCGCATCCAAGCCTACGCTTGCCCTTGACCAGGCTATTGCGAAGGCTGAGCAACTTTTGGACGGCAAGGACAACGGCCACCCGCCTACCCTTGAGTTCCTCGCGCTGCAAGACGGCTCAGCAGCACTCACGCATGTCATTCAGATTCAGAATGACGAAACTGGCGCATGGGTGGAAGCTTTCATTGATGCCCATACCGGCGAGCTTCGATCTGTCACTGACTTCGTGAACAAGGCTACGGTGAGTGTTCAGCGCATTTTCTCTCGAATTTCGCTTATCCAGTTTTTCCAGTACTTCGCCCTTCCCATCGCGAAGCAGTTACCTACGGAGGGTTTTGAGTTCATCGTTAACCCAGAAGATCCGCTGGCTTCACCTATCGGTTGGCTCAGCAGTAAGTCACGTCCGTTCCTTCCCTTTTCTCCATCTCACTTCGATGTCACAAAAGCGGATGGGGTCACCACTTCGACGGTGACTGCGTAAGCGTGGTGTTATCAACCAGCGTTTCGTGTTGAATTGACCCAATATAGGGGGAACAATGTCATTGTCACAGGCCGCAATGGTGCGACTACGCCTCAGCCCTTTAGTTACACCTTCAATCCTGCTGCCGCGCCGACCGTTCCTGCTAACGCTAATCTGGCTAATGTCAACGCCTTCTACGTTGTCAACATCGTTCATGACTTCTCGTACAGATACGGATTCACCGAGGTTTGTCGGATTTCGTTGAGCGTCGTGTATGAACTTACATTTACCCTGTTTCAGGCTGCGTTCAACTTTCAGGTTAATAACTTCGGGAAAGGTGGTCTGGGCAATGATCGCATTACCGTCGCTGTTCAGAACACCGCTGGCACGAACAATGCCGATTTCGCTACTCCGCCGGAGTAAGTCTCTACGTTCCTCCTCGGGTATCCGCACTATCTGATACACCTGCCAGTGGCCAATCCGGACGTATGAGGTGAACTTGCTCTGGAATACATACACACCTCGGGCTGTCTTTCTCACTGCTAATTTGCAGGGTCAGTATCTTCCACCCTAGTTGATGGCTTTTTCACAGTGTCTCCCTATGTCCCTTCTCCCCACAGAGTGAGAATTCTCCTTCTTATGCTCGCCGGCTTACCCAATTCCGTAGTGTTCCTCTGGACTTTGACCAGCCCTCAACGTGACGGTGCCCTCGAAAACGACCTTCTCGTTCACGAGAATACCCATGGCATCACCAGCCGCATGACTGGAGGTGGTACTGGCCGCTGCCTCCAAACCACTGAAGCCGCGGGTATGGGTGAAGGTGAGCTTACGCCGCCCGTAACTGAGGAAGCATTCTCATTTTCAGTTGGATAGGTTGGAGTGACGCTATGGCCGAGTTCGTCGTCTGGTTTTCTTTCCCTACTCGCTGTTTTTAACTGTCGCTTTGCGTCTCGCAGATGGACTGAGCACAAGTCCGCCGAAATTCTTGACTACGTCCTTGGACAGTGGGTTTCCAACAACCCAGCTGGTATCCGGTCTCACCCCTACTCCACGTCCGCGTACGTTCGCTCTCTATTTTCCACCTCTCCAAGCTGACCCCAATCCCTAGTGTGACTAATCCTCTTCGCT
>JAPEVF010000538.1:0-31441 GCA_029747585.1 Pleurotus djamor
ACCCTCTGTTGTGTATGATTAGGCGGTTTGCTCACAGTGTATCAAATGTATGATTAGGCAGTCCTGTGTTTATAAGTGTACGATTAGGCAGTTTTTTCCCTGTGTACTTTTAGCTACAGATGATGCCGGCCCACCTCTTCCTTCGACTTCATCTCGTTTCTCACTTTCCGTTCACACCCCCTCTCAATTACTATTTTCTTGTTCGGGACACCGCGCGGCAAAGCGTGTGTGTCTTCGGTTGGCTATCACGGTCTCCACGCGTGAGTTCAGAGATCATTGGACAAGCCCAAACAATGCGATGACGCGTACACTTATCCCTCCCACATCCCAGGCCAGTGAACTATCATTTTGGTCGATCCGATCGAGCCTCCACCATTGCTTCCTGCTTTGCAATCCCGCTATCATCTTTCTTGGCCACTTCTTTACCCCCTCGTTCACCCTTCGCCAGCCTCACGGTGTGTAGCGGAACCATACCTATTATGGTAAATCCTACTTCGAGTCACTCCTGTACCCCTCGCTCCTCCTTAGTCTCTCTTTCTTTGCTAGTATAGTGTAGGTTGACAGTCATCATGTAGATAACTTGTATAAAGCCGTAGGCTCTCTGGTAGCAGCGTACTGAATACAGGACGATTTACCCCTGTCATCTGTAACGAGTAACGTTCGTGTGGTGTGACCGATCCCTAATAGGAAAGCTCCCGTCACATATTTTTGACAGAAACATCTCGTCTCGTATTTACTCTCTCATCTCACGAGTCACCCGTATCTTATCGACAAAACCGAACATCTTTCCTATCCTTTTCTCTTATCTCTACTCCTCGGAAATCTCTGGTCTGATCAGCCTAGGTCTCCGAATAATAATATTTAGTTAAGTTTCTCTCTTCTTTCTTAGTTACTAAACCCCGGTATACCTATAGGTGCAAACGAGAAATGGCTAGCAACGTTAACGACAACGTTCCTACCACTCCGGCTCAGGCTGTGCCTGGCGCCTTTCTCGTAGATATTTTTGATAGTGAGTCCCCTTGGACTACTCTTCCTGACAGTACTGCCGATGGTCTAAGCCATCAGATCGCTGCTAAGACGCCACAAGCGAGTGTGGACGCAGTGAGTACTCGTGACGGGTTCGCTACCCCACGAGAGACTCCATCCCACGCGATGGAGACCCGCAATGTCGACGACGACGTTGTGGAGCCGAGTGACGAGGCTCTTCGAGATCTGGAGGAAGAGCGTATTCAAGTGCGAGATTTCTCAAAGAGACCAAAGTGGGAAGCATCTCGAAGAGCTTCACCGAAGTCGGGCGTAGGTGAGCTGGTATTTCCCGAAGTTCAACGTTCAAGCATCGTTAAGCCAGAATAGTATAGAGGGGATTCCCAAGAGAATGCACATCCGTGCAATGACACGCTGGTCAATCTCCCCTTAATAACTCCTGCGATGAAAGGAGCGTCCTGATCATATTCTCGGGTCCATGAAAAGTTCTTGAGGTCTATGAGCGTGATTTGTGATGTATTATATGTCTCGCCTAATGATTTCAGTATGCGCGCCCGATCGGATACGAATCAGGTATTGGAAAGACGTATCAATCATGAGGTCGCCGACATATTGAAAGAGGTGGAAAATATGCGCACTCAGCTTCGTTTAGGCCGATCCGAGGATACCGCTCAGATGACTAGAGCCAACGCACCGGAAGTTGCTAACGCCGCTCTACAGAAGGAAATCGAGCGACTTGCCGCGGGGAAATGTACTAAGGGTTGGGAATGGAAGAGGGATGATACAAAGGGGAGGTACGTATGCGTGGGGGGCACACACACGCCAGTTGAACATCAAATGATTCAATCCAATCCAACCTGTGCGATTCAACTCGTCAACTCGCCTTTCTCATTCATCCCTTGGCCATACCTAGGGGATATATTTCCTTTTTGTATTGTTTACTAGTGACCGCCATTGGCGCTTAGGGTACCTTGCTTGCGCGGTCCACTATACCAAGGAGGGGCAGTAGAGTGGGGTCACGCGGACAGCTCCAGGTTTGTATGTGCATTGGTTGACGGCGGCGTTACTAATGTATTGCAAAGGACGATGAGGTATTGGAGTTGGAGCTATATGTCTACGACCGATTTATCCTACAACGACCAGGGATAGTATCCAAAAGCCAGGAAGATATTTGACTTGCAATCGTCAACCTTACGGCAGATTGGTGGAATGACTGAAAGGGTCTTTGGAAAGAAGCAGGTCAGAATAACTTCATCGTATCGGATGAGTGGCGTACCCAGCTCATGCCGTTCTAGCGTCCTCTGGCTTTATTTCCCCACCGCGGGGTACACTCTGTTGAACTGCACATGCCACATAAATTCATTGATCACGACTCCAGCTTGGTGCGCACATACTCACCTAGCATACTGCCGGATTTCAAAGCATCCGATTTCGCGGGGACTGGATTACGCCTGAGGCAACTAGGCTATTACGACGGAACCGGCCACTTTGTAGACCCTGCGCAATTATACAGAACCGCGTCGTTGGGTGCTTTGTGTAAAGGTTGGGTCTTCATAAATAAAGACAGACCAAATCCAATAAGGTGTGGGTGGCGCTTATATTCGCTTTGCGCACAAAGGTTACTTGGGTAACGAGATGTTTCCTGCAGAGAGACCGTGCCAAAGGTGAGTTCCTCTGCAGATGTCGGACGGAAAAGACAACATGCACTAACGATTCCGCAGCTTCATAGTGCCCTATAACCTGCATCCTTTCAATAGGCTGTACGCGTAGGCATGGGGGAGTCGATCTGGTCCTGGCGAAGCTGGAAGCAATGGGACAGGCCAAGTAGCGCCCATCACACAGGACAAACATGTACAAATTTTTGTACATTCCCTGAGTCGATGTACAAAAATTTGGCTTTATTTGCATCGGAAGCGCCCGGGGAACGCTCTGAGAAGGTAAGACAGAGACGGTAGTGGGCAAAACTGCAGTTCCACAGCAGAAATTAGTTCGTTATTAGTGCCATAGTCGAGAGCCAAGCAAGACGTGAGGAGCAGGGGAAACGTTGACGCGTTGCCTGGGTGCTTTCGAAGGTATGTAGGAGGGAGAGGGCGGCTGGAAAAAGTACAGTTCCTCGACCTCAGCAGACTGCAGTAAATAGCTCGTTATCAGTGGCGTAGTCGAAAGAGGCGAGACGGCAGGATATTGGGGAAATAGCAACGAAGCCGAGGCTACCGTCATGGGTAGAACGTCGGGTAAAAGCCCATACGCGGGTTCGATCAAAGGCAAACGCCGGTGTTGGTTCCCACACGTCCTATATATAGGTTTTTAGGGTATGGGGGGACCCTTAGTCTCTCTTTCTTTGCTAGTATAGTGTAGATAGTTGACAGTCATCATGTAGATAACTAGCGACCGCCTATGGCGCTTAATGTACCTTGCTTGCACTTGTCTAACCCAATTCTGAGCACGGTTTTGTTGATCTTGTATTCTTTACTAGTATCTATTCTCATACAACCTACCAAGTATCATATGCGTCCTCAATGTGTGAATTGTGATTGGTTATATACTCAGACAGGCTGCGAAATGGAGTACACAACCTTAAGTAGCCTAGGGCTGCAATGGATGAATTGTGAGCTTGGAGGATTGAATAAGGACCACGTTATGGTGAGCGGAGAGTTGTTCATCCCATCACTCCCTTGTGATAAGTAGAGAGGAGGTCCATTCAAGCGAAGGGCTGATAGAAGTTGGGTGGTCGTCACAGTTCCTGCAGTCTCAATGGATGAAGACGTTCGCGATGAGCTATAACTGTGGCCCGAGTACTGAGTACTGAGTACTGAGTACTGATCCATCCCGGTATCACTGGTCAGTCGGTTTGTCACGAAGCTCAAGAAATCATAGGGGTGTTAGCAGGGGCAAAGACCAGCGGTCCGCGGACAATTGTGTTTCGGGGAATGCCGGTGAGCAGTCCATCGATCCTAATTAGGAAGGATTCGACAGCGGAAAACCTTGCAAGCAAGGTAACTTGTATAAAGCCGTAGGCTCTCTGGTACTAGAGAGAGCAGCGAACTTAGAATCCCCCTGTCATCTGTAACGAGTAACGTGACCGATCCCTAATAGGAAAGCTCCCGTCACACGGTGCCAGCCACTCATCACCTGACCACCTTCCGCCTACCATACTACAGTCTACCGACCAGCAACTTGGTCAGCTTGGTATAGCCTTTCCTCATCCCTTGCTCCTGCCCAAACAATGTCAACTTGGCACCGAGGTTCGCTATATTTGTCTCCTTTCTCCCACAAATCCTGCACTTCCCGCCCTTCAATCACCATTAACCTACCTCCACCTGCCCTTGAGCGCTAAGGACAATCTTTTACACAGTCCCGAATACGGTTATTCATGGTACTTACAGCTGTTTTACTCCTGTTTCTACCGAGAAACCTCAATATAGTCGTGTCTGTTAACCTCATCTCGAACCATGGAACCATATGAGTCGCTGTCCTCCACATAAGAGCAGGTCTGCCCAAGCTCTTGAGCATATTCTTCAAGTTCTTCCTTGTCACGGTGAGCGGGGCCTTCAGACCTACTCGTGCAAATTGCGCGCACTTATATTCATCCCAGAGAACATGGCGAGATGCAAATTCTGCGGTGTCTCAAAACAAAAATGGGACAATGATTGTAATCCTCGAAGGCACCAGACCGCTTGCTCGACTCAATTCATGGAGAACAGTTTACCCCCCAGCCAACGTCGAATCAAATTTTCCTGGTCCTGAGCCCATGGTCATTCCCGAAGACATCGTTGCTGGCATTGTGTGTCCGCTCTTTGCCCTGTTTTCGTCGTTTCCAAGCTTTCGTGTGTAGCCAATGAGGGATCCATCTCCCATTGACGACATTGTTATTGAACCCGCTCCTGCAGCCATTGCGGAAGACATAGAAATTGCGAGATAACGAGCCCATCAAGCCCCCACACCTCCCGCCGGTGGTTGAACCATCATTGCCACCACCCATCGAACCCCAATCAGATCCACCCCGCGTCTCTCGCATCTACCCCAACCAGTCGTCGCACAATCCTGACCATCATATCTCAAATTCAACATACTCGATGACGACAATAGCGACAACATGCTTGATACCAAAGACAGACCATCCGTTGCAGATGGCAACCCACCCTGGTTCCCCTTTCCTGGCTTCCCGGACTCTCCTGCGGGATCCTGCTTCTTCAAGTCTGCTATCCGTGCTTCTCGACTCTTTCTGAACTGCTCTCTCATTGACTTTGGTCATCCTGTACTCTCGGCTCGCTTCGTGGACTCACCTTTGTATCAGTGTAGAATAAAAATCAATGTATATTTATAGCTTTTGGCGAAAAGACTAGACTGTTTCAACATACTCAGATGGGTAAGTACAAGAACCAGGAGTGAGGTTATTGGATGAGATGTGTGTGTACTTGCTTGGCAGCGATGAATAACAAGACGCGGGCTAGACTCGTCACCAGTCGTTGGCACGCGAGTTTGCTTGGTGTTGTTTGGGGCGTCGGAGAATGAAAGGCAAACTCCTGGTTACGAGCCTAGACGCGGGCGCCTGAGTGACTTGGCTTCAACCCATGTTAACCACTTCTCCCGATAACGCGAGGTCACCGACCCCGCCACGCCGTCGCCGTGCAGAAGTTGATGTTGATTCCTCCGCAGAGTGTGCTCCAGCGATTGGTTCGACTTGCAAGAAACGGCGCAAGTATGAATCAACAGTCGCGTCTGGAGTAAAGCGCGCTGCCCAACTCGCCCTAATCTCCGCCATGCTGGACCACGACCATGAATATCCCTACCAGTATCATTATATATGTGGTGACAGTCGTGTTGGTGATGAGATGTCGCCTATCCAGTTCAGTCATACCATAGCCAAATCAGTTGATGACCTAACGGTATGCACTCGTCTCCTACTTGTTTTACACCCAACTAATGCGATGTCTACCCTCCAGCTCACAAAGCTCGAGTGGGCTTGGAACATGGACTACTACACCCTGAACTTGGACAGTAGTAAGAACCTACAACCTTGTGTGTTGGCCCTCTATTCGCATCGATTCCTTACTCAATTCTGAATTTCCTTAGTGACCACCCCCCTTCATTCCTTTCTTGACAAAGGAACCGACAGCTGGTTCTGGCTACCAGCTGATCCAAACCTGATGGATCGACTGTACGCTATCTACATCGTCTCTCCGGCTTCACCCCCGCGTCGTACCCTAAAAGCCGAATACAAGAAGAAGAAGACTTTCGACTATGATCTTATAGCTCTCAAAGGCATGGAATATGCTTGGGACATACAACAGTACTTGGACTCGTACACATCCAAGTCGGTCGCCATCCGCCAGTCCCCCATGCACGGATATCCCTTTGACGAACTCCCGACATACCGACTGCACCTTTATCCTCACCTTGTTATCTTCAATGCTGGGCAAAAATTGGACCGCTTCTTCCCAGACAATCCTTCCCCTTCGGTGGAAGAATTTATCGCCAAGTTTCCTTTCTTGAACATATTCCAATCCAGAGCGTTTTTGATGCAACAATGCTTGGCTTTGTATAGATTCTGGATGTCCCTTTCTCCTCCTCCCTCCTTTACGGCTTCCCGCGATTCAAAGGTCCCACCCATTCCTGGCCAACCGCGTCCCTCACGCACTGGTCCGACTCAAAATACCCGAAACACCGACAGCAATGGTGCCGCTAGCGTTTCAGCATGCAGCCGGGATAGCTACGTCAGTAGTAGCGCCGAAGAAGATTCGACGGTAACCGAGCTCGCCGAACTCGAAGAACTGTCTCACCGCGTCACTACATGGGCTGAGAATGTATACCAAGCATTCTTGCTCGACGACGACGAGCCTACCACTCTGGCAGACGCAACGGCGCCAGGAGCGGACCATGAGCCAAGATCTGGATCTGACGGCAGTTCGTCCAACGGTTCGACCCCCAGTTCTTCAGAGCCTGACGATAACCTGCCGCTGTCACCGATTTCCGCGGTTTGTCCCAGGGTAGAATCAAATAAGACTCTTCCGGACGACATTCCTATGATTGGACAGGTACCCGAGAAGGAATGAGCATGGATTTCGGCCTAACGCCATTAATGATTAATCACGATTCACATGTACAGTACATCGATGAATAACCTCTGACGACACGATACCCAGCTCCTTTATGAACGCTTTCTGGACGCTATCCAGCGCTTCCTGAGGAACATTTGCTTTCTTCAAAATCTCGTCAATCTGGTCATAGAGTAAAGTGGGTTTAGGTTCCTCAGATAGCGCAAGGCCTTCGAGGTTCTTTCCGTTGACAACATCTTCGTAAGAGGTGTCGGGGATGAAGAACTTCTCGGGAAGTTTGTCTAAGAGATCATCGGTTGTGTCGTTTTGAGTGAGCTGAATTATATAGCCTAAGACCTGAAGCACAAGAGTGTAAGGGTGTTTACAAAATCCATCGATATGCCACATACCTGGGGACCTGGGATACGAATGACGCAACCGTCTTGGCATGATTGGAAGTTGTGAGAGTTCTCGCTCTGGCTACTGGAACTGCCGTTGCTGTACGACCAACACAGGACGCCTCCTGAAGACTGGGAATTCGACTGCATAGTCTTCTTCTCCGTTTCGGCCTGGGCTGAGCTATATTTGATCTTAATAGGTATATCCTATATACTAGGTCAGTGATCATGTAAGTTGGTCGAGAAGTAGCAAAACAGACCTTGCAAATGATGAATCCAACCGTAAAGCCCGGAAGGAGGTACTTGTTTAGTTCGCCGCTCCCTTTTTCTTCAGGTTGTCCATGTTATTGACGCCGCTGGGCCATTTCGCACTTGAGCTCCGAGTTGATGTGATGATACATCTTGGACTCCTGGAAAAACTGCGGGCGAAACCAGCCCCCACGATCAACGGATACCAGCGTAGCCCGAAATCCCACCCAGATCTCATTGGAGGTCTTTTTGGTTTCAGTTCGACTACCACCACTGCTACTTTGGCTGCTCTGACTGTGATTCCAGAACCAAAGGTTACACTGCGAAGACGAGATGCAGAAGATCGGTCCCCTTGGTAGCTGTATTCGCTGTCAACTTGATGATAGAGCGTGAACTCTTGCCAACGACTACCACCCGAAGTTTTGTCAGGTCCGCCGAGTAATCGTCTAGGTTGGGCGGTGCGCCTGGCTTCGGTGCTGGGAGAACGTCGCCGCCTTTGTTGAGAACTTGATAGCGGGCGGTGAGCTCTGTGGTCTCCTTCTTCAGCGACTCGATCGAAAGCTTGATTTGCTCTTGTTGTTGCCGAGTATCCGTGGCTTCAGCGAGAGCTTGACGGGAAGCAGCATCGGTCCAAGCTCGTGTCGCGTTGTTGACCTCTAGCTGGATATTAGCATAAGTCTCCATCCCGTTCTGAAGGGCCTTAAGGAGATTCCGACGATCCCGAGGGGTTGAACCAAGGTTTCTAGTTGCTTAGGGTTGACGACGTTCTTTCTGTCAATAGCGAGCAGGGCAACGGAGAAAACGTTGGCGGTATAAGCCTTGGCCAAGTTGCCACGGGCCTCCGAAAGCCTCGATTCGGCCGAGGTGACAGCTTCGCGAAGTTTCTCGACATCACCCTTGCTCCCCATCGCGAGCGCGACGAGCTGTTGGTTGAGAACGTCCAGCTGTTGCGATTTTGAGTCTATCTGGTCCTTGATGAGGTCGGGGTTCTGTGTGAGGTCCTCCAAGTTAAAGTTCGGCGAAAGACCCTGCCACCAGTTCACCGGCGTCATCTGGACAGGGTAGACCTTCATGCTCCCGTCCAGGGAGCTCATAGCCGACTCACGAAGAGAGTCTTTGACCTCGTGGAGAAACTCGGCAGCTGTCTTGACGTCCATATAGCCCATGTATTCCCGGACGTTGTGGGAAAATCCTCGAATAACGGCGTCACTATACTTCGCGGCGAGCTGCGCTTGTCGCACAGCGGTTGTATGGGCCAGTTTGCGGCTGAGGGCGTTGAGTTTACGCTGGGATTCGGGACTAGATGGATCGACCCCCATGGCCTCCTCTATCATCTTGTCCCGCTCCAACTCCCACTTCTGCTTCGCGTCGAGGTAGTCCATCATGAGCAAGCTACTCAACTCAATGCGGTTGATCGTTCCATTCTGCGGTTTCGACAGACTGAACGGGGCGTTGGAGACGAGATCGAGGTCATAGTTATCGGAGTCAGAGCTAGAGAACTGCGTTAAAGCTTTCTTGTCGATATTCTTGTCCTTCTCGTCACCATCCTTGTCGAGCCAGTGGGGGATGTTCACCTCTTTGAGGAGCCACTTCCGAATTTTACCCTGATGGTGAGCGAGATTGTTGTCCTGAATTTTGGGAAGGAGATTGTTGAGAAGCTCCTCGTAGACCTGAGAGAGGTAGATGCCCTTGGCACCCGAGACCACTTCTGCAATATCGTACATCTGGTCGGCGATGTGAAATTCGGCTTCGTTGACTGCGATGGGCTTGATAAATTGGCCATATATTCCAGCTCCTTCGGCGTCCCAAGCATACTGCTTGAGTTCGAGGAACTGGCCTGGGAACTGTAGGACAAAGAGCTGGCCACCACCGGGGTTGAAAAATTGCTTGAGACTGTTGATGATGACGCCCACTGGGAAACTCCCAGTAGTCTTGCTATCGTCTCCATCGTTAGAATTAGTGGTTCATGGCTGAATTAGAGGAACGATTCTTCTATGTTGGAAACTACAAAGGATACATCGTACAAATTACATGTTTTCGGGGTCCATGGTTGGGAGAAGATGGGCGTTGGGGAAGGTCTCTTTGATACGTGGCCACAACCAGTACATGGGCGTCGCATAAGTAACATCTGTGCCAGACGTCAATGGTTTCCCGGCGCCAGATGTCAACAAGCCACCAATCCGGCCCTTGCCATCGATGATGACAGAGCCAGAGTCGCCATCATCAGAGAAGGTCTCTTTCTTGTTGTTATAGATCGCCCACTCCCTGGAACGTCTGCCAGGAGCATCGTGAGTGAACGAGTGTATCCCTGTAGCGCAGCCAATTGTAAGGCCAGTGGTGGCACCACTTTTCATAACAAGAAGGCAGGGTTCGTCGCCGCCAGGGAGCATGGTCTTGGGGTGGCGAAGTTCCTCTTCAGGGATGATATCGCCAAAATGAAGGAGACCGTTAAAGGGATATTTAAAGTCGGGGATTGTTCCAAGGATAACGTCTAAGCCTTTGGGACCTTTGGGTGACTGGTTAGGCTATGAAACGTCTTGGACACGTGCAGTAACTTACTGAGGTCAATCACGTTCCCGCTAAATGCTTCCTTGAACTTCTCCTTGTCAAGCTCAATGACACCCCAATCCTCGGTGAGACCGTCCGGTCCGACATTATATGCCATCTTGGGAGCGAAGCGAACGTGCCCAATGACACGCTGCTCTGGGCAACACCATTCGTCGCTAACCTCCTTCTCAAATGCCTGAAGCGGACCGAGGGTTGCACGACTCTGGAGAAGCTCGTCAGCAAGGTCGTCCTTGTCGGCACCCGCCTTGTGCTTCCGCCTGTCGATCTCCTCTTCATAAACTGCGATCTCCGCCTTGACACACTTGATGGAGTTGTTGATGTTATCCTGGAATTGTTGAAAGGCCCTGCTGCCGATGAGCTGTACGGCTTTCGGTTCAGAAGCATCATGAGGTTCTCGACAATACTGTTCGCCGCCGGAAATGAAGTCTGCTTTGAACAGGACATGATGGCAAGTGAGAGCCAAGATGGCATCGCTTTCACCACCTTCGGCGAAGTACAGCCCGAGAGTCCCTTGCGCTTCAGGCACTCTGTCGCAAGCGCAAATCGAAAGACCAAGGGCTGGCGTCAAAGGACCACGGACATTGCGTGTGGGATCCTTCGAGGAAACCAGGGAAAGGAGATAGGGTCCCTTAGAGCAGAATTGGATGAGTTCGGATTCACGACATTCCACTGTGACACCCTCAATCTTATAGGAGTCGAGAAGCCCCAGGATGCGACCAGTAGCGACATACATCCCCTCTATTCGATTCGCTCCAGCTGGGTTGACCCCGACCCAGATGACAACAGGACCGCGGGACTGGACCTGATTTTTGGAGGTGAGGAAGCGGCAGACATCGACGGTCGACCAGTCTACGTTCTCCTGGTCCAGGATGTCCAGCAGCTTGGGTCCCATTTCTTCCCATACATCAGTGAGTGGGTGACGAAACACAGCGAGAACCTGTTTACGCGCGGGCCATGTCCCTGGGCCGACTGCTTGAGGGACCCAAGGATTGGTGAGTAGGTCCGAACGGTAAAGGAGCTTTGGGGGAGAATGCGAAATGCCGTGGTAGTACATATAAGTTTCATCGTCGGAAACGGTAGGAATGGTGTGATCCATGCCGTCACTGCTTGTGTTCGGACTGTCGTTGGAGGATTTTTTGGTATTGAGAAGGGGGAGTAACTCGAGTTGGAGAGATCCCGTGCCATACGCGGTGAGTGATTAAGGAGACTTGGGAGCCTGGGTCGCGAGGTGATCTAGCGAGGGATTACTAGTTACTACTAGATTAGCTGGGGATTTGCGGAGGACGACAATCCGCTATATAAATTGGCCTCTGGCCAATAGGCGTGCATCGAAGCTCATAGGAGGTCCTTCGAAAGGAGAGTCCGAACTGTCAAGATGGTAGTCAGCACTCCGCCACTTTGGCTAACGCTCCCTTCAACTCAGATATGTAACTTACATACCAGCCTAGCCATATCGATTTCGGTTCTGACTGAACACTTGATCATGTATGTCGTGACGCTGAAATAAAAATGTGGGAGTTTCGAGTCTACGTATTTGTCAAATCCGTTAAATTTCCGGTGCCTACGTAGCATCTTCATCCGCCACATCCACCATGCCCACAACGATATCACCATCGTCTCCCAAGGATGAGCAACCAACTATCGGCCTGATTGGCATGGGATCGATGGGTCGGATGTACGCCCGACTTCTGGCTGGCGCTGGCTGGAAAAAGTGCGGTGTCTTGATAATCAATAAGGCTGGGGGTGCTCACATATCCTCAGACTGGTCGTATGTGATAGACCCGACAAGTTCGATGACTTGAAGAAGGAATACGAAAGTACATCATTCGCTTCCAGTGCCTTATTGATCTTACTGAGTTTCGGACATTCTAGAAATGGAAAATGTGACCGTGGTTCGCGATGGACATGCAGTTGCACGATGCTCCGACTTCATGGTCTACTCCGTCGAAGCGGAATTCATCGACAAAGTGGTAGCAGAATACGGGCCCTGTGTGTTTCTCACCAACTGCCTTTGATCGCATCATGTCCTTATCGAACCTACATCAGCTACCAAAGTCGGAGCGATCGTAGCTGGACAGACCTCGGTCAAAGCCCCGGAGAAAGAAGCTTTTGAGAAGTATCTTCCTTCGGATGTACACATCGTTTCGTGTCATTCCCTTCATGGACCAACTGTTTCTCCGCTGGGACAACCCCTCGTAAGTATGTCTCGACCCTTGATCCCGCCTGGACTTCGCTAAACCATGATTCTAGATTCTCATAAAACATAGAGCACCTGGTTCTGCACTGGAGCTCGTCGAAAACATCTTAAGACCCCTTGGGTCTCGCTATGTTTATCTATCTTACGAAGACCACGATCTCATCACGGCAAATACTCAGGCTGTGACTCATGCCGCATTTTTGAGGTAAGCCGACCATGTCCTTCTTTGTTCCATTCTACTCATGACGGCCTTCAAGCATGGGAAGTGCCTGGTGTTCACGGACTAATTATCCTTGGGAAGAGGGGCTTTACGTCGGGGGCATCGAGACGGTCAAGGTTAATCTTACCTTGCGCATCTACTCCAACAAATGGCACGTATACGCTGGTCTGGCCATTCTCAACCCCAGTGCGCGGATCCAGATCGATCAATATGCAAAAAGTGCAACAGAGCTATTCAAGCTGATGCTGAAAGGCCAGGAAAGCTCCAAACAACTGCGAGAACGCGTTGAATGGGCACGAGCCACCGTGTTTGGCGAGAATGGCTGCGCTTCTGGCGGAGGTTCGGGAAAGCCTAGACAACCAATCCTTTTATCAGAGAGTATTCTCGATAAATTCAGCATGACGCCTACTCCTGCTACTCGAACGACCCAGCTACCCTCTTCCCCGATCCAACCAACGCTCCCTCCAGCCCCATCACAGCAAAAGGCTAACTCCCACCTCTCACTATTAGCCATGGTGGATTGCTGGGCTCATCTCAATATCAATCCATTTCATCACCTTTCCCTCGCCGCCACTCCTATATTCAGACTGTTCCTCGGTGTTGCTGAGCACCTTTTCAGGAACCAGACACTTCTTGACGCTGCCTTGGAAAGCGCGTTGAAAGATACATGGCATCGCGACGATGACCTTGAATTTGTCGTCGCTGCGAGGGGATGGAGTCAGAGTGTCAGTTTTGGTAGCTTTGAGGTGTACCGGAAGAGGTTTGAAGGGACAAGGAGTTTCTTTGAAGAGCGATTTGCAGAAGCTAACGCGAGAGGAGGCGAGATGATTAAGGCTATTATGGAGAGCGAGACTCAACGGGAAAAAATAGAAGAATGATCCATTATAGCTTCTTCGCAACAGTAGGTGTGTATACAGTACAACAAATCTAGTCGGTATAGGCATTATCAAAGGGGGATATTGTACTTGGCTGCGACAGCGTCCTTTGCTTCACATCCAAGGATTTGGAGCGTTTTCAACCCACTGCCCATGCTGCGTCGGAAGACTTTCTGGCTTTGAGGACTACCGAAGTAGCTGTCGGGTGAAGAGGGACTTTCTGGAACAGGTGCTCCTTCCGAAGAGGGCGAGAGGGGGGTGCGAGGAGGGGTGGGCGTGATGAAAGGATCGGCGGCAGAAAAACCAGCATCTGCGAGAACGAACTGGGTTTGAGGGAATGTAGTCGAGTTAGGTGCAGGAGACCAGCCGGTGAGTGAAGAGTAAGATGAATCGTCGGTATTCGTAACGCTGAGGCTTTCGGAGCGAAGGGGGGTGTCCCCCATCAAGGGCGAGAGGTTGACGAGAGAAGACCTCTTCAAGAGACGTTGGACCTCTCCGTGTTCTAAGCTGTTTGGCGTAACTGCTTTGCCTTTCGTTTTCCATTGACCGAGGATACCGCCAAAGATCGATGCGCGGCGTTTGATTACNTTTTTTCGCAGCGCGTTGTCTAGGCTCCGTGTCGAGGAAGGTCAGCTTCCTGTGTAGGAGCAGAGGTGACGGTGCCGCCTTTCGGCGATTTCCAAAGGTTGCTGCAGTCGGGCTGCCAGGTTGGCTTGACATCGCGGTTGGCGATCCCAGAGCGGTCGGCGTGGTTTCTATCAAGACGTTTTCGTCTAGGCGATCCATATTTTACAGAACGAAAGGTCGACTGAGGAAGGAAAAAATTGTGAAAGTAGTAGCAGTGTCGACGACGGCGAAAAGAAACTGAAGATTTGGAGCTCGTCGACCCCCGGGTTTATATAGGTTTGGCGGTTCGACCTTCGCGCTTGTGGCCTTCGCGGGGTCCAAGCCAAAAGTTGCAGAGGGTAGACTATTGAACAATGGCGGGAGGTCTACTTAAGGATGGACAATGCTGAAACAATGTCCAATTAATTTGGGACTCGGTAGGATTCCGATCGGAGCCGTGGAGATGAGTGGACCTGGACAGTGGGTCACAGTGGCCCAGTTGGACTGTGGCCCAATGTATGAGGGAAAACCAATGAAAATGGGCGAAGAGTTCTAGATGACCAGTAATATGTTAGGGAAGAAACGCGAGAGTGGTCTTGGGGTCCAGCAGGCAAGCCGCAAGACGAGGAAAAAAACATGTCTGAAAGGGGCTAGGGGCATTTTGCTAAGTCACAAAATAACTGGGGCTTGACTTAGCAATTCTGCAATTCGCACGGTCAATAGAAACTGCGCGTTCGGGCTGTGATCGCATCTCTTCCTCGTACCCTCACCATGTCGCAATGGGGGCAAGGTCAACCAGGCTACCAGTACCCAATGCAGACTGGTTTTCCAGCAGGAAATCCCCAGTTCCAACAGAACCCTCAATTTCAGCAGCAGCAGCCTCCCCAATTCCAACAAGGATTCAATCCGCAAGGCGGGATCCTTGCCCAACCGACAGGCTATCCTGGTCAGCAGCGGCCTGGTCTGCAACCTCAGCCAACTGGATACATGGGGAACCCTGGAATGATGCAACCTCAACAGACTGGCTTTCCTCCGATGATCCAACAACGCGCACCTCCACCTCCACCCCCGGTTCCTCCAATTCCTAGTCAATTCCAGCAGCAAAATCAGCCAAGCGGGTTTTTATCTGCTGCGCCGCAACCAGGCGCTGTGAACCGTCTTCTCAGCCCGTCACCTAGCTTGGGTGGTCCTGGGCTTGCGACACATCCAACAGGATTTGGCGCAAGACCTCTTGTTCCTCAGATGACAGGATACGTCGATCCACGCCTTCAGATGATGTCCGGGGTCTTCATGCCTACATTTGGTGCTGGAGGCGGACCAGCCTTGGCTCCTCAACAGCTTCAAGGTGGTATGAACTTGCAGCAGTCTATCCAGCAGCACAACCAGGAGCTCGGCACGGTAGCACCAAGGATCCCTTGGGCTCTCTCAAAATCGGAGAAGAAGGAATATGACCGGATATTTCGGGCCTGGGATGCATCGGGTAGTGGGTTCATCAACGGGCAGAATGCGCTAGAGGTCTTTGGTCAAAGTGGTCTTCCGAAGGATGATCTAGCGCGTATCTGGTCAGTGAACGGTTTTGTTTACCGTGCGCAATGACCAATTGATGCATTGCAGGGGCCTTGCCGATGTTGACGATAGAGGCAAGCTCAACTTGGGAGAATTCCACGTCGCAATGGGACTTATATATCGACGACTCAATGGCAATCCCATTCCTGAGCAACTACCGCCAGAGCTCGTTCCCCCTTCTGCTCGTGACCTTGAAGGTTCCGTGAACTTCATCAAAGATCTTCTCAAAGACGAGACACGCTCGCGATCGCCCTCTGGCCTCGACGCCCCAATCTCACGTCTCAAGGATCGATCGTTTAACAGTTCATCATCATCTCTCAACTCTGGCAGGGACGCGACAATATACAAGTACAACGATTCTGAGCCCGTCGGCGACTTCTACAAGCCTCGCAGTCGACACATTGACCGTAGTACCATCCACACACGAAATGAAGACAGTCCCGCGTCGGACCTCTCTGACATGAAGCGCCAGCTCCAGAATATCCAGAAAAGTCTTGACAGCGCTGTCGAGGCTGATGCCAGTCGTACTGCAGAAGATGATGCTCTGGATCGTGAGATGTCCGACCTCAAGTATCGTATCAGGAAGGTTCAGGATGACATCGACTACGTTTCTCATGGACCACGGAGCGCGGCCAAGGATGAGGACCGGCGGCGTCTCGAGCGCGAGCTTCTAAATCTCATGCACACTAGAGTGCCAGAAGTCGAGAAGAAGATTCAGGCTCGGGAAGAAAGGAAGGAACGAGAGAAGAGGGAGTGGCGTCACCAACGTGATCGTGCTAACGATCGCAGTGGTCGATTCGACTACAAAGACGACCGTGATTCGTACTCTCGTCGATACGAGGAGGATCGTGAAATGAACCGATCAAGAGGCGCTTACGATTACGACCGTGACAGAGAGCGCGACAGAGATAGAGACTATGATCGTGGTGGATATCGTAGGGACAGTCCTGCTGATCGCTACGGGGGTCGTGACAGAGACAGAGAGCGTGACCAAGATAGAAGAGAACGGACGCCGCCTGCTCGGTCCCCTCCTCCTGCTCCGCCCTCTGTTAATGTTCCATCACCCACAACAACCACAGCCTCTCGGGCCACCCCTTCACCTGCACCGTCGACGAAGAACATGACTCAGGCCGAACGTATCGCTCATGCACGTGCCCAAGCACAACGCCGCATCGAAGAGCGTAAGCAAGCGCTTGGTATCAATTCCCCTTCCGCGACGTCTTCGCCTACTGTAGATATCTCTGTGGAAGAACGTCTAGCGCAAGAAAGAAAGGAAGCTGAGGAAAAGGCAAAGAAGGCGGAGGAGGAGGCTGCTGAGAGGCTAAGATCAAGACAGGAAAGATTGGATAGTGAGAAGGCTATAAAGGAAGGGAGATCAACACCCAATCCCGCACCGACGCCAACACCTACTACGACTGCTCCTGCTCCCCGATCGACTCCCGCACCCAAGGCTGCACCTCCTGCACCTAAGCCCAGAGCTCCCGCTCCGCCGCCACCACGAAAGACCTTTGTGAAACCGCCAGCACCGCCCGTTCAACCTCCGGCCCCAAAGCCTCCAGTTGTCGCACCGCCCGCGCCAGTTGAGCCTGAGGTCGATCCAGAAGAAGAGGCACTCCGCGCTCGAGAAGAAGCGCTTCGTAAACAGCGTGAGCTACGTGCTGAACGACTACGGCAAATCGAACGAGAGGAAGAAGAAGCTAGAGCAGAAGAGGAACGCTTCAAAGCGCGCATCGCTGCTGCTCGTACGGCAGCTAGTCCCTCCGTAACTTCACCTCCTGTTTCCATCACTCCTGCTGCACCTCCTCCCCCTCCAGCACCCCCAGCGCCTCCAGCGCCTCCTCCGCCCGCTGTGGTCTCTCCTCCTGCAGTACCATCTACTAATGGATCAGTCACCAGCACTCCTGGTGACAAGCCAAGCACCAATCCATTCAGTCGACTAATGAAAGAGGGAGCAGGTACTCCCTCGGGTTTACCTCCAGCTACAACGAGTAGTTCGAATCCGTTCTTCCGAGCACAGACGGCGCCGCCGCCCTCTGTCCCAACCCCTCCAAAGACACCGACACCTGTCCCCGTTAAAACCTCATACCATACAGCGCCCGGAGATAGCGACGGAGAAGACTGGGATGATGTCAATGAAAAGGATGTCGATGACGATAGTTCGGATGATGACTTTGCGAGATCGCGCGAGTCAAAAGCTCAGATTGCTGCATCACTCTTCGGAGGTGGCGGTATTCCGCGTCCTCCTTCTGCACCACCAGGGACCACTGCGCCTCCGAGAATCTCCACACCCTCTCAGCCGCAGGCAGTGGGCGCTCCCCCTCCGCCTCCTCCCCCACCGGCTGCGCCGCCTGCTCCCGTTGCGCCCCGTGCGCCCCCACCTGCGGGCAACTCAGCTTCGGGACCTGGGGATGTTAGTGCTCTCCTCACGTCCATCCAAGGTGGTGCCAAGTTGAGGTCTGTGAAGACTGTTGACCGAAGTGGACCTCAAGTCACTGGTCGCGTACTCGGAGGTGACGGTCCTCCTTCTCACATCAATACTGCGCCGCGACCAGTGTCCCCGCCTCAAGCAAGCTTTAGTCAACCACTCCCTGCCGCGCCACTTATGAATGAAGGTGAAGACTTTACCTCGCGCAGTAATAACCGGCAGTCAGTTGACTGGTATGCTGGCTTAGCTGCGGATCAAGGTCGGGTTGTCGACCGTCTGCCTTCTACTATGGAAGAGGAAGAAGTTGAAGAGCCTCATTCTATCCCACAAATATTTGTCGACCAGCCTGCTGACAGTACTCCTGATCCTTTGGCCGATATCGATAAAACTGTTGGTACGTATTGTCGCTGCTTATGGCCTGCACATGTCTCATCTTTTCTTAGAGCACCGTGTTCGAACGCTTTATGTTTACACCGGAGAGAGCGATGATGACTTGAGTATGTTCTTCGTCACTTACCTAGAAATGGACCTCAATTAAGACTATCAGGTTTCGAGGAGAACATCATCCTTCTTGCCAATCCATCGAAGTCTGGAGCTGAATGGTGGTTTGGGACTTCCGTCAAAGATGGGAAGTCAGGTCTTTTCCCGAAGACCTACGCTCAGATCATCACCCCTAGTACGTTATGAACTTTTGGTGGTCTTCAATGTGCTCAGGCGCTTTTATAGTCAAAGCAAAGGCGTTGTACGCTTATGAAGCCACGAATTCTGACGAACTATCTTTCGCCGCAGATGACAAGCTCAGCGTCGTAGACACTATCGAACCGGAGTGGTGGAAGGTGGAGAGTCGAGGACAGGTGTTTGTTGTACCCGCGGCCTATCTAGAACTTATGGAGGGTTAGTCGCTTTTCCTCATCCTTGAGTGGCCTGTTTACCTTTAATTGGCAACAGACTAAATCTTCTTTCTTTTGCTTTCCCCCATCGCTAACATGTACACATCGTCGAATTTTTGAACAATCATAATAATCCGGATTTTCATTCCATTCCACTTTTTGCAGGGTCTGCTTCGCACTACTCTAGTGTGCAAGTCAACGCGTCAACGTCCTCGCATCCCGAGCCAGTGACTGTGGTCAAAGCGTTGGATAACCCCTCTACTCCCCCCAATGAACTCAGCTCTGACAGCGAGGGCTCTGACGACGATGATGATGATGATGCATACTATTCAGCATCCGATGGGACTGATTCTGACAACGAGACTTTCGAGAGCGCTGATGATCATGATGCCCGTGAACATGAACGTCAGCTCGTTCTCGAAGCTGCAGGGCTGATTTTGAAAAAAGATGTTGAACCCCCACCACAGATACTTCGTCGCCGCTCGACTCGGAAGCGTCGGCCTCCACCTGCTACTCCCGAACGGGTGAAGTCTACATCTTCAAACAAAGAACTACCTGTTACACCCACTACCGAGCTTCCCGCCAGTGATGACATCCGGTTAGAGGATGCCTTCGATCGTTATGAACATTTCCGACAGACTCATGGAGGGATGAACTCCAATCGCCTCTCAGTCGCCTCAAGTTCTTCCTTGGAAGTTCCTGCATCTCCCACGTCTATGGAAACTTCTACGAGCACGAGCATTTCTAAGGAGAGCGAGTCTCGGACTTTCTCCTACCTTCTACCTTTCCTTGGTGGAGGAAAGAAAACAATATCTGAAGATCGACCAATTATCTCGGCTCCTATCCTTCAGACTCCTTCCGACAGCCCCGCTAGATCACCCAGTCCTGCTTTTGGAAGCGTACGCCCAAAAACGTTGATATTACCTACCCTGTTCGCTAACTCCTATATGACTTAGAACTGGGCGAGCCTCATTGATAGGACCGCTTTAGACGGCCTACCAGATAGCGAACGCAAGCGACAAGAAGTACAGCCCTTTTCCGCCACTGGGTGCTTTTTGTTGATCTTTTCCCTAGGCTATCTTTGAATTCATAACGACGGAAGCTGCGTATGTTCGAGATTTGCAACTCATCGTTGAGGTATGCCATATGCTAAACCTCTGGCACTCCTATCCGTTCCTGAATCGTGGGCTAGGTATTCTATTCCAGTATGCTACCATTGTTGGACGAAAAAGCGATCACAGTTGTCTTTGCGAACGTGGAAGACATACTGTTGACGAACACCGTAAGCTCATATATGTTTCTCCCTTCAGTCCATCGGATGCTTACTCGTTAAAGACCTTTTTGAGTGAACTCGAGCAGCGCCAGAAAGAGTGTCGTCTATACATTGACAAGATCGGGGATATCCTTCAAGCCCACATAGTCAATATGGGCCTATACATGGTAGGTGCCTCCGGAAAGCCGTTGATACGGGAGGGGCTAAAGGTTCTTGTCAGGAATACTGTGTCAACCAAGCCACTGCAATCCGCGTCTTACAGTCACTGAGAGAATCGAAACCTGATTTGGCTGCCCATCTACAGGTTTGCCCCACCGTGCTACCATCGACTAGATGATTGATTATACCCGTGTTTTCTCAGCGAATCAGAGATGATCCGGCGGTTCGCAACCTTGACCTCTCGAGTTACCTACTCGTCCCCAGTACGTCGTTGGACACGCCTGCTATTTCAGTCTTCTGATTCACAATAGTGCAACGGATCACACGTTACCCTCTCCTCATCCGGCAGGTTTGGCGTCCAAAGTTCATCGTAGATGCGTGACTCACAATTGAATAGATACTACATTACACTGCTCTAGACGAGGAAAAGAAACCGATTCAGAAAGCTCTCGACGTGTCTGAGCGGATCCTTGGGCAAATCAACGAGGCAATTCGAATCCAAGAAGGTCGTGAAACATTGAAAAGGATATCACAGAACCTTTGGATTGGGCAAGGGTATGGTGTACTCTTTTTGATTAACATGTTTGAACTGAGATTCGTACCAGACGCCTGGACCTGACGGCTCCCACCCGATACATGGGAGAACGAAGATTGTTGAAGCAAGGTATCCTCTCCAAAGCACGCAGTCGGAGAAAATTACAAGCCTTCCTCTGCAACGATGTGCTGGTTCTCACCGACGAAGGGATCAAGTCACTATATCGCATGGTAAGTGAATCAATATTATTGGTATCTCTGATAGCTAAACCTTTTCAGCCCATACCACTTTCGGAGGTTCAAGTGAAGGAACCCACTAATAAAGGTCGAGACGTCATATTGGTTGGACTATCATATAGTCATCCTCACTCTCATGTTATTTAGACGATGTGACCTTCCAAGTTGCGCTTGCCTATCCAAGGGGCGGGGAAACCATTGGCTTGAAAACGGCATCATCTCGGGAATGTCAAGGTAAGGCACCTCCATATCCACACATTCTCTTTAGGCTCACGAATGCGAAGAATGGATACAAGCTATCCACTGGGCTAGCAGACGGTCTCGGGAGGCAGAAAAGAAAGCATCAAGGAGGCGATAGACATATCTTATCTACGGACACCCTTTCTTCTGAACTTCTACGCTACTACAGGGAATAATTCTTTATAAAGGACTTTTCGATGGACGGACTCATACGACTTGGCCGGGCCCATTCTGACAAATGCATCAACAGCTCCTGGCATATCATCAAGTTTGCCCCCATCGAAACCATCGTTGTGCGACTTTCCCGAGCTCCTCTGCTCAAGGTCGCTCAACTTGTCCAAACTAGATTTACATTCTGTCTTCTCTGCTACCAGTCACTGCTGACCTCTTTAGTCTCTTTTCCTGCTTGCTCAATGCAATCGAAGTGCGACTCGGATAAAGTGAGACACACGTCGTGGTGATTTCCTCTCTTCTCCTGACCAAACTGACAGTCGGGCGGATACCTCCTAAGCTTGAGCTTGAGCCCCCNAGACCTCTTTTCCTTTCTAACTGAATCCTCGAACGCCAGCCATACAAGTAGCATGGATCACCGGCAACCCGTCCCTACCGTCTCTGAAGATGAAGCTTATGCATACTACCACGGCATTTCGCATTCTCCCCCAAAGCTCCTTTACCGTTCGGACCTACTCACCAATCCTTGGGTCCCTCAACCAGTCGGCCCGGGGACATGGCCCGCGCGTAAACAGGTTCTCGCTGTGTTTCGTCACCCACTCGCTGATGTATGGGAAGAAATGGGACCCAAGCTGCTGGACATCCTGGACCATGAGCACGTAGACTGGTCGACCGTCGATGTCTGCCGCTTCCTCACGTCCGAAAATCAGGTCCAGTCCCGCGGTCCTGTTGTCATCTGGGTCGGGGTCAACCCAGCTGGAGCAAATCGAATAGAGGGGATGTATGTCGCTACTGGTCGCATCCTGGGGCTTCTCGACTCCTATAAGATAGAGGGTGTCACGGTTGAATGTCGTGAATCCGAACTCATCCAATTCTGCTCTAAGGGACCCTATCTCCTTTCCCTGGTTTCCTTCAAGGATCCCACACGCAATGTTCGTGGTCCTTTGACGCCAGCCCTTGGTCTTTCGATTTGCGCTTCCGACAGAGTGCCTGAAGCGCAAGGGACTGTCGGGTTATACTTCGCCGAAGGTGGTGAAAGCGATGCCATTCTGGCTCTCACTTGCCACCATGTTCTGTTCAAAGCAGACTTTGTTTCCGGCGGCGAACATTATTGTCGGGAACCTCATGATGCTTTTGAACCGAAAGCCGTACAGCTCCTCGGTAGCAGGGCCTTTCAACAATTCCAGGAAAGCGTCAACAACTCCATCAAGTATGTCAAGGCGGAGATCGCAGTTTATGAAGAGGAGATCGACAGGCCAAAGGTCAAGGCGGGTGTTGACCAGGACGACCTTGCTGGTGAGCTCCTCAAGAGTCGTGCAGCCCTCGGTCAGCTTCAGGCATTTGAGAAAAAGGTTAGCGAAGAATGGTGTTGTCCAGAACGGCGTGTCATTGGGCATGTTCGCTTCGCCCCCAAGAGGGCGTATAATGTTGGACCGGACGGTCTCACCGAGGATTGGGGTGTCATTGAGCTTGACAAGGAGAAGTTCAAGGACGCATTTAGCGGTAATGTGATGGACCTCAGTAAGTTACTGAACGTGTCCAAGAAGTTTCATAGCCTAACCAGTCACCCAAAGGTCCCAAAGGCTTACAAGTTATCCTTGGAACAATCCCCGACTCTAAATATCCCTTTAACAGTTTCCTTCATTTTGGCGATATCATCCCAGAAGAGGAACTTCGCCACCCCAAGACCATGCTCCCTGGCGGCGACGAACCCTGCCTTCTTGTTATGAAAAGTGGTGCCGCCACTGGCCTTACCATTGGTTGCGCTACAGGGATACACTCTTTCGCTCGCGATGCTCTTGGCAGGCGCTCTAAAGAGTGGGCCATATACAACAATGAGGAAGAGACCTTTTCCAAGCCTGGCGACTCTGGCTCAGTCATCATCGATGGCAAGGGCCGGATTGGTGGCTTGTTGACATCCGGTACCGGAAAACCATTGGCGTCTGGAACGGATGTAACTTATGCGACGCCGATGGACTGGTTGTGGCCACGCATCAAAGAGACCTTCCCCCACGCCCATCTCCACCCAACCATGGACCCCGAAAATATGTAATTTGTACAGATGCATCCTTTGTAGCTTCCAAACAGAAGAATTCGTTCCTCTAATTCAACCACTGTGACCTCAATTGTACTTCTTACTCATTGTGCACGTAACCTCTCTTTCGGGAGTCTCTAATCAGCCCCCCTGAGCCTTAAACTTGAAGCTTGAACCCCTATCAATTTTCGGCTTCGTTGCGAAGGGACCGACGTGCAGTTCGAAAGCTTGACTTTGGACACGAAACGTCAGGAGAGGGTATGCTCGATAGGAGCTTTGACTGCGGTTCAACCATATTTTCCAACTCCGCCAAGCTCGTCACTCGAACTTCACTTTCCGCTCACTTTCTATTCACTTTCCTGGTGACAGTACGTCACTAGAGTCCCACAAGCTTACATGTCTCAGGTGAGTGGGGGGCTCAGATGCCATCTCATAGGGAGCTGAGAACAATAGACGGTGTCATAAAAATGCGACACTGTTCCCCTGAGCACCTGTCGGAGTATGAAAGTTCAAATGAACTGGCTCCGCCGACTAACGTCTACTTCACAATGGGTGAGTTGGTGACATATATCTCGCTCATCTCTATCTCTGGGAAAAATCTACCTCGTGAGGGTGGTTAAACGTTAATGCCGATTATGGGTCTGGAAGGGAAGACTCATCTCCTGCTCGACTCCGATGCTGTCATCATCTCCGACCCATTATTAAGGCGGCGCGGCAGCCTCACTTCCCCAGTCACGCATGTCTCTGCGTTCACATCAATCTAGCACATTCCCTACCTAGAAGATTGTGGATTGTGGGCAGCGAATGATTGGTGACATGACGAAGCCGAATGGCATCGTTGGTCTTCTATAAAAGTTGGACGTCGAAGAAAACAAGATACTCAGCAGCTTTTGTTACCAATTCTCAGTGAGATAACTTCTCTTCTTCATTTCCCTTCACCCATACTCACTCCTACCGCTTTTCAGTCACATTCTTGCAACCTCGAAAGATTAACTTAGGTCACCCACTACTTTTGAACAAAGGTAGCCGTTGCTCTCCTTGATATGGCCTTGTTAATCACCTACTGATGCACTCTATCGTCCCAGTTACTATGAAGTTCGCCGCCATCTTCGTTTTCGCAATCGCCGCTTTCGCCACCAGCAGCGAAGCCCTTTCCTGTCAGGCTCAGAGCAGTCCCAGAAAGGGATACATGTGCGTTTTTGGCGAGTGTCCCAGGGGATGGCGACGCGTGTTCTGGGACTCTGGCTGCTTGCGCGGCCAGCGATGCTGCATCTGATAGTGCTAAATGCGCCTCGTATTCATTTTCTGTCCCGGTATCATCATTGCTTTGTACACGAGTCTTGAAGCCTCGCTTTGGATTCTCGATCTGTTGTTACCCCTATTAACCGCTTCGGCACCCCTGTAAGTATANCAGGCAGCAATGCGAACGACCACAATGATGCCGCCAACCCTCATGAACACCTCAGCCAGCGTAAAGTCGGGCATAGTCTCGCACAAAGCCAGGAAATGCGTTTAACCAAGCAAAATACACTCTAAACACCTTTCTTCTATGGTGCCCATCAAGGACTCTGTCTATAAGGAGTAATTTCCAACAAGCGTCATTGGAATGCGTGCTCACTTGTCCGAGCTCGATTCCGACAAATATACTAGCCCCTTCTCGTGCAAGTCAGACGATCGCACCTCTATCTGTTTCACGGCCAATTCCATGTCGTACCCACTCTCAAAAGAGAACTCCAGACTCTGTAACCACTGGAAGCGTTCCTCTTCCAGAATGCTCTCCAATTCTTTCCACTCAAATATCTCGAAGAATTGTGTCTCCCAATGGAAATACCGCGTCTGTACGTCGTAACGGATAGTCTGGATATGGGGCGAAGCCACGCGTTTCAAAGCTTCGATAGCTTGTCGACATTCATCTGGCGCGCGGATAGTTATTGAGAGTACTTCGAGGTTCGAAAACTCCGCGAGGTCATCTAGAGTATATCGCGGAAGAAGCGGTGAGTTATGGTTACTAGTCCGCCGCCGATGACTTCATAGGACTTACAGGCGTCTGGGAATGCATGGATGTACAATGCCCTGAGAGAAGTTCTCGTAATTCGCTGACAGATATCCTTACAGGTCGTTCGGTCGACCATGCCGAGGTCTAATTCGGTGATCTCCAATGCGGTATCGTTCATCAACAACCAATCCACGAATTCCTCTGCTGATATGCTCCTCGTGCGGAGAACTCGCAGGCGCTCCGCTAGCCTTGCATTGGGAGGAGGCATAACATCGTACTCTCCCAGCTTGTACCAGTACACCTGCAAGAGTTCCAAATGCCGAAGCGAAGGGGTATTCTCAAGAAGAGCGGTAAGCTCGGCGATACAGGAAAATTTCAGTGAACGCAAGATCAACGTAGTGATGTTGGTCAGTGTCGGCGTAACGGCCGATAGAAAGGTAATTTTGTCTCCGTTGACGCGCCAGAGAGGTGACAGGCCGTCGAGGTCAAGTCGGCAAAGTCGAGGGGAGCTTATGAGTTTGGAAAAACGCGGGTAAGAACCCTGTGAGACCTCTTCCACGGGGGAGTTTGCTTTTTCGGTGTAATCTGCTGGTAGAAAGGTCAACCCCGTCGTCGACTGGTCAATCGTAGAGTACGAGGAGGCAAGCAGGTCTTCTAGGATTCGGAGATCCCCTTGCTCCATGATTCTCAGCGTCTTGACTACAAGGCGGCGACTCAGGTAAAGCCAGTCTTTGGACACCAAAGATGCCCGGAACGCAGTGTCACCACCGGCATGTCGCAGGTGTGTAAGAATCGTATCCGCCACATCCAACGGGATGTTCATGGACAGGGGTCGGTCCAGGGGTGGTGTGTCGGCCGGAGAGGGAGCTTTCGTACGGCGACCTGCTGCTATCCTCATAGTTTCTGGGGAATGGATGAGTCATATTCTCAGAGAACTGCTGGAGTTTTATACCACCAAAGGGTCGCTGCAGAGCGCTCGATGCCATCAGAGAAAACTAAGTACCTGATGGGAGCCCTCGCCACCGGCGAAGTTGGCATGCCCCCGAGCTCATAGGACAATCCAGGACAATTCTCATCAGCTCTTTACGTTACAATTCTGCTCGTGTGCCTCAATTTAGCATAATTAGATGGACTTCCGACGTACCTCCACGCAAGGCAGGAAGAGAAGACGAAGCCTCCCCCTGAAGCTCCTATTACACATGCACCCTGACTTGTGTCGCGAGGTGGTGCCTGGTGGTGCTGATGCCACCAACTCTGATCATGTCCACGCTAGTCAAGGCGAGGTCGACAGACAAAGAGAATCATCCAGTAAGCCTCCCTTGCAAGTACAAGCAACTTGGTTCATGAAGGATCCTCGCTTTTTAGCAAAGTTCTCGGCGGACTGGATATCAATGTCCTATCTGCCTGGATTCGCCCAAGGCAGCTAGCGCTACACGTTGCGGGCACGTCTTTTGCACTCCGTAAGTACATCCCGCGAAGAAAAATGGTTCATTGGTGACGGTTCTATAGATGCATCAAACGCGCGCTGTTGGACAATGCCTCATGTCCATCCTGCCGCAAAGGTGCTGTGGTCTGCCAGTTGCGGAAGATACACCTGGTACCGCCGCCTTGATACGAACCCCCATGTATATCAAGGACACGTAAATGTAGACTAGTGCGACCTTGCATTCCCACTGCGGGAATGTTAACTTCGTTTTGGTTGACACATATGGATGAGACGTACCGATTGACCATGGCAAACCGATGTACTTCCTCCTTCGTTTTAAGGACGTCACTATTCCCTTGAATAATAGCAATAATCTCCCTGGCCAACCTCTCCTCCGCCGTACTCGCTGGCTTCTTCTCACTAGCCTTGAGAATCCACTGCACGGCGTACCGCACCCTCTCCTTCTCGCCCAGAGGCACGGGCTTGGCTACGTTCTTCGAAGCCACGCGGTGTATCAAAGATTTCACGGCGGGGGAGGCCAATCGAATGGCTTCACGAAAAATTGGCACCGGGTCGGCGCGGGTGAAAGCGTGGATGTGTAGAAGCATTCTGGAGGTCGTACGAGCTGCTCTCGCGCGTTTTCCATCCTTCATTAGGCTATTCGTGAGGTAGCTAAGCAGGGGGTCGGACTCCGGTGGAATATCCATGATTGTGGGGGTACGAGCGGGAGATGGCGGTATTGCGGGTACGGAGGTTGAGGATTTTGCTATTGAGTTCGGCACCGAGCCTGCGAGCTCTTGGAAAGCATTCTTGAGCGTATTTTCGTCCCTCGTCGTGCTCATCTGGCGAGCCAGGCGAGGTACAATTCGTAGCATCGGCGAACGGAACATGGTAGAAATTCAGGAGGAAGTGATGGGCGCTTACGATTTTTCAATTTTCTAACTTCGTTATCATGGCTATCGACGACGGGAACACAATCACGACACGACTCTTGACTCTGCTCAATGTATCAGCTACGAAGGCTGGTAAACGGAAATTGACTTATGAAGACGAACTTGTATCAGCGGAAAAGCTGAACAAGCGCAAAACGGTCCAATTTACCGACAAAAAANTTTGCTGCCTCTGAAGAAGACGACGACGATCAGGAAACAGGAAACCCAGAGGCAGATGGTGCTACTATACTTGAGGAGAATGACGACGCCATGGAGGCCCGAGGGGGGGAAGAAACTGAACCTGATGGTATGTTCGTCTGACCTTGATATCGCTTTCTAACTCTGCTTCGGTCTGGAAGATAGTCAACACAGCTACGATGCCCATTTTGGCACGAAACCCGTTGATCTGAGTGAAGCATCTAGAAATGCTGTCGAAAATCATTCATGGTCATATTCACCAATACAACTTGGTCGTCTGGGTTCTGCTACCCTTTCTCTGCCAGGAGACGTGAAACCTGGAGAACCAAGCAAGTCAAAAGTTTGTGAACGGATCGTCTTCCCCGCTATCGACGAATTGTTGATAAAGCCAGTAGATCCTTGACCGACTGACATCTCCCTTCGAAGCTCAGCAGAAACAACTGACCAAAGGTACCCTGTCATCTCCATCGTCCCCTGTGCCATGACTGATTTTTTCCAGAGCAAGTCGAATATCAAAATGAGCTCTTGACAGCCTTGTCGTCTCGCAGAGACCTCTATCTCCCGGCTTCGCCGTCGGAGGTTCTCAAATGCTCGAGAGAGGCTATCTCTCTCCATGCAATTGACCACATTACAAGGTTCGTTGCCCCTCCGGTTTCTGACATTCTGTAGCTCAACTAACGAAGGGCTTAGAAAGAGGCGAAGAGTGCTCAAAAATAACGAGCGCATCGCACATGCACTGAAAGCAAACCCAGACGCACCAACACCCGACGATATCCAAGACCAAGGCTTCACTCGGCCATCAGTCCTCATACTCCTACCTTTCAGAAACTCCGCTCTCCGATGGTTCCGTGCTATCACATCACACACCCCTTCTCCCTCGTATCAAATAGAAAACCAAGCTCGTTTTCTGGCCGAGTATGGTCTTCCAGCTGGTGCTATTGACAAAATAACATCAGCGGAACCTGGAACGTACCCAAAAGACCATGTCGACACGTTCGAAGGGAATATAGATGACAATTTCAGGATTGGGATCAAGCTCACTCGAAAAAGTGTCAAGATGTTCTCAGAATTTTACGGATCGGACATAATCATGGCAAGCCCCCTCGCTCTCCGCCTGTCAATTGAGAAAGAAAAGTATGTTTCTACCTTTATGGACCTACGGCTTGATACCAACTTGGCCTTTCTAGGAACGCTGATTTTCTTTCTTCCATTGAGATGGTCATTGTTGATCAGACGGATGCCTTGTTAATGCAAAATTGGGATCACGTTCAGGTAGTTCTTCTCCCGTATGGACCCCCTCTGCGTGCTTATTTGCCTCTAGTTCGTGTTCTCCAATCTCAACAAATTACCAAAAGAATCGCATGACACCGACTTTTCCCGAGTAAAGCCTTGGTATCTTGACTCACAGTAAGGATTTCTTTCCGTCCCCCCATGATCAGATCATTCGTATGCCTTTTCCTAGTGCTGGCTACCTCCGACAATCCATCTTGATCTCTGCCTTTGAGACCCCTGAGACGAGGGCATTGTATAACTCTCAGCTAAAGAATGTCTCGGGACGGATGAAGATAGAAAAACGATGGTCACCTGTGGATATTCCTGAGGGTATCAATCAGGTACTCCTTCCACCCAGCTCTCGTCCTTGACTTAAGCTAATGCCTCTGATAGCAATTTATCCACTTTGACTGCCCGAATCCAAAAGAAGAGCATGACAAGCGCTTCAATTTCTTCACAACCCAAGTAAGAGACCTTCGCGTTTCCTCCCTTCGTTATGCTAACTTTGTGATGCTCTAGCTCCTGCCCTCTGTCCTCAAGTCGGCTGTTCAAAGCGCCAACACGGTTGTCTTCGTCCCCTCATCGTTTGACTTTATCCGCGTCCACAACTACTTCAGGAAAGATGGTGGTGTCACATTCGCGGTCCTCTCTGAGTAGGCTCTTCAGCCGTTTCCCAGTGATGCTTTGTCTCACGCCGCTTCCCAGATACTCCTCTAATCAAGACATCTCACGAGCGCGGCAGGCCTTTTTCTCAGGGAAGGCTTCATTCCTGCTCATCAGCGAAAGGTTCCATTTCTACCGCCGGTCAGTTATCTTTACCTCCCATATACCACGACATGCACATACTCACCCCGTTTACCCATTAGCTACAAAATCAGAGGTATCCGCAACCTCATCTTCTATGGGCCACCCGATCACCCACAATACTTCACGGAATTCCTCTCGTACCCATTTTTGGATGACGACGTTGAGGCCGCTGATATCACCTGCCGCGTACTCTACACCAAATACGACTGGTTCCGCTTAGAGCGGATAGCAGGAACTGAGGCTGCCCTTGAGCTAGTAAAAAGTTAGTTGTATCTTGCCTCTTTATGGGACACCGTCGTACGTACTTGGTGTAATCCTCAATCAACCCTTTCAAAAGTCCCGGAGAATAGTCCATATTCCCGCTGCACGTTCCTCATAGGTCGTGATGCACTAGTCTACTGCTTGATCCTACACTGGGTGCGTTGACAGGTGGATCGGTTAGTGCTTGCACTCTCACAGGCTATATTCTTTTCTTCCGTCATCCGTCATCGATCACCCGTCACCGGCTAGTGAGACTTCCCAAATGTTTACTCGGGGTATGCAGTCGGTCTCTACTGGACAATCCTCGATTACTCTACGCTTCGTGAGTCCATGAAGCCTGGCCAGTTGGTGAAGTTGAGTGACGAGACCACCGCTCATTTGATTTTCTCAAGTTGCCCATCCTACTCTAGACGCCTGACAGGTCCAATGGTCGCATCTTTTACTAGTAATGTACGTTCCATCGACTATTTGAGTAATTTAGTCTAACGCCGTCTCTAGCGTGTAAACTAACGCGCTCCGTAACCTGAACTCTCGTGTATAAAACCTCACGGGGAGGTAAGTGATTTCCTTGTCTTTCAGCAGCAGCTTTCTAATGAACTGCGTTAACAGCTGAAGACGAACCCAATACCTTGCTGTTTAATGCAGCAGGGATCAACACCTTCGGCGATCCGTTAAGTCGGAAATCGCGAAGAACAAATCAAATAACCCAGACCGACCAACCTTGAAGTACGCCTCCAAATTCCACGGCACTTCTCCCCCATCCTCCTCCCCTCCTCCAATCGACCACCTGCCTTATACCATGCGTCATCATACTCCCCNTGTCCCCGACCTCTGCATCCAATACCCGTACCCACAATCCCGAAACATTAATCCTCTATACCTAC
>JAPEVF010000539.1:0-31387 GCA_029747585.1 Pleurotus djamor
TATTCTTCCCAATAGGTTTCACTGATTGGCCATTCTTTTAGTTATTGAAAGGCAGATGAGCTATTCCAAATTTCCAATGCAGAGGAAGGGGAAGATGAGTTGTGCGGCCTCGATATCAGCCTTCATGCCTGTGGCACGTGGAGTCACATAAGTTGGGCTCGGAGCAAACCATGCTCGGCCAATAACCACCACCATCACACCCGTCATGCAAGCATATTCGCCTAATATAGACTCACCAGCTGAACTTCCCAGTCCAAATCCCCCTACTCCCCTCAGCCAATTCAATGTAATCCGCGGCGAGCCTCCAAGAGAATTCACCAGAAAGCTCATCGCAAAATTTGGCTCGCGTTACGAAGATATGGTTAGAAAATACGGAGCCGTCGAGTATATCGTTGACGTGGATACCGTATGTCCCTAATGTCTACGATGGAGCTCATGAGCGGTCGCCTAACGTCCTACCTAATCCTAGCATGAAATTCATGACATACGCCCGCCCGATGAATACCTCGCTCAGTCAGACCAGCTCGCCACTGAGAGGTTTCAAGGCGGGACTAGAGGTATGTCTTCGCCGACGCCGGTGTCCCTCCCCCACGCATGCCAATAATCTGAAAGTCTGACTGTTTTCCTTTCTTTTTCCTGAAATCCCAAAGATTTCCAACGGTGCAGCATCACCGCCGGTGCGCTCTCTCGCATCGCCTCTGCAGAAGCACAATTTTACGCCGTCCAGTACGACCAACTCAAGTCTGAGCCCTCATTTATGCGAGAATACGTCGAGGAATCAGCTACTCATCGCCCCGAGCTTATTCCTGATATCAATGGTGTCGCCCCTGACCTCGCGACCCTCCTCCGTACTCCCCGCTTTGTTGGACAGCTCTCTCGCTTCTCCATCCACAATCTGCTCGTCCATTTGGGGAAGTGGCATGTAATCAGCAAATATCTGCTCGACGTCCAAGAACTCGATGACAGAAAAGGTCGCCTTGGGGCTCCTGCACGACGGAAAAAACTCATGGGATACGTCAAGCGTATGCTCACTACGGAACTCTTATCCGTAGACAAACGAGTTCGCTTTGCGATCTACTTCCATACCTGCGCGAAGGATATATGGATGCGACTGGAGGTAATTTCAAGCATTATCTTTCCTCAGCGATGTTGTTGAATTCATCATCTTTTCTGTGTTCTTCTAGGACCATCCAGACTTCGGAGGTGCTATATTGGCTGGCCATCCCAGCAAACCGTTGGAATTCGCCACTTTCTTCTCCGAGAAAAGCCTGAATGGAGCCTTTGTACGGTTCATGTCTCCAGATGTCTCCAGAAGGATGATGAACTGGACACCACACGTCTGTCGCCAAGATCTCTTCAATTACCTCGACGCAGACCCTGCGGCATGGCAAGCGCTTGATCCTTACCTCTCTGAACAGCTAACCCAGCTTCGGCGACTCATGGTGCGGTTTTTCCATTCTATGTTTCAGTTCTCTAATGTCCGACCCCCTGGCACCAGGACTTTGAGGAAATGCTTGACCATCCTGAGGATGTATCTATGAGAGATGAAGACCCCCTCTTCACAGAGTTCGCGGACGCTCTTACAAAATCACAGGAAACGTTCAGCCGTATCAATCTTGAGAAACATATCAAGAATATCGAATCTTTGGAGAAGGCGAATGTTTCAAGGAAGATCTGGCGCGACATTGAGGTGAATTTCGATCGGAAACACGGGGTTGATCCTTAAAGTGTGAGTGCACAAGTAGATTTTTTGTGCACGGTGGAGTTGAGATTTATGTTATCTCCAGTTTGTCGGGTATGAGCAGGCTGCGCCGGCTTGGAACGTTGAGGCAGTTGTTGATCTCACTACAACAAACTGTCGAAGTAGGAGTTCGTCCCCAACACCAGCTCCCATCAAACCATACAGAGAGGTGTCCAGGGTAGCGTCGCCCGTCATCGACGAGCCGCTCATAGATCGTGGACCCAAAATCAAGACACGACCTCTAGAAAGTGAATACATCGACGGTGATGAAATCACCGAGCTCTTCTGCGGGGGCATGTCCTTTGCGATGGGCGTATGTCCAGACGCTATCCTCCTCGATTTCCCTGTCTTTCGGTTGAGCAAGAGCTCGTTCGAAGTCTTTGACAAGATATTTACCCCTGGACGAAAGGGACACGTGGATTTTACGGATTTTGCGAACGTGAGTGGCCTCTGCTCGTTGCTATTGTATATTGTATTCAAGTCCTAAACCACCATTTTCATCTCCACTCTACATTATAGGCGATGATAGAAGTAGGATTCAGCTACGACCCGAAGAGAAGTGGATCCAGAGCAACGTTCCATCCCAATCGTACGTGAATTGCCCTTCATGAAGACGGCCGTGCTAATCTCTCGTTTCCAGCTGCCCACTCTAACAAGTCGCTTTGCTGTCACAAGTAAGTTCTCGCTATACCCAGTAGGATGCGACTGCATCTCATACCCCAACTCCTTCCAGACCTCATGGAACACGGAAAACTCTGGATCGCTGGCGCCTTTGTCAACTCGAGGCCAATCTTTCCAAGTCATATGGTTGGACAAGGGAATGGTTCGGGTTAAAGTCAGAGTCATGAGTCATGAGCACGACTTTCACTTATACGAAACCAACATTCTCAGAGATACCACAAATACTTCATTTTAATAATTCATACCGTACAGCAGCCGTATATATACATTAGCAGTCGACTAATAATCGTTAGAACACATAGAACAAGTTGGGTGTGGGCTTGGGGTCAGGTAAAAACATTAAGGATGGTCTCCCAAAGCCGCTTTCTAGACTGTTCACAGTATGTAACCAGCACCTTTTCGCAGTCCCCACAGATAGGCCATGGCGTCGCCTTCACCTGTGCCAACAGCGCCGTCCAATCTTCCATCGGCGTACACATGTAATTCGCATTCCGCTGCAACACCGGCATCGCCCTCTTCACCCACTCCATCACAAACCCACTCCTACACGGCATAGGAGGAATATCCAACGGTGGTTCCGCAAGTTTAGCATGAAAGGAACGCAACTTGGTAATCCCCACGATGAATCGTTCCAATTCCGACGCGTTCAGCGGTGCGAGGTGATACCCCGCGGCGTCCCCTCCGAACTGCCATGTCCGCGTGCTGAGGTCGTAGAAGAGGGGGGCAAGGAGGTCGGGGGGCGTGTAGTTGCAGTCTCGGAGGAGTGCGATGACACTTGCTGGGTGAACGATGACGTCCTCCGCCCCTAGACCTACACGGGCCATGTAACGAGCGGAGAAGGAGGCAATTTTCGCGAGTTGTTGTTCGTATGATGAGGGCCACTCTTGATGGAGTCGTTCCAGAAGGAGTTTTCGAACGCGGTCGACGCGGTATTTGGTGGTAACGCGTAGGAAACCAGCGAACGAAGGGAAAGTTTCGACGTTCAGTTCGTCGGGGATGTTTATGTGACTAGTATACATTTCTTGTTAGTAAAAGGGGACGATGAAGAAGGAAGCAAACTCACAAGCCATCATAAAGGGTTCTCAGCAACCCGACCATATCATCCATATCATCCTCGACCTCAACAAGGAAACAATCCCTAAACTTCACCGGGAACGGCGCAGAAGCAGCTCTATCCAAGATATTCTCGAAGACTGGCGAATGCTTCGACAATAACGACCTATGGACGCGAAATATCGTTGTACAAGCTCTGCATTTCAAAATGACATTTCCGTCGTCAAAGTATAACTCTGGATGGTTCGTGTAGTTGCGACTTTCGAGTTCACGAGCAGCTTCTCTTTCATATTCAACGCGAGGTCGTTTGCGGTCGACTTGCTCATCGGGGATGTTCATGTTATGGTTGAAAAGAAAGGACGAAAGAAAGTACAAAGGGAAACGCCAACTGTTCTACGCCTGCCCTAAACAATCTCCTATCAACAGCCCCTGAAGATCTTTCAGCATCGAATCCTGGACGAGCAAAACATCAGCCATCCCTTTTTACGGATTAAAGTGATCAAAAGAAACGCAGAAGTAGCTCACCGATTTCTTCCTTCTCCTGCACGTTCAACGTGCAATCCTTCAAGACTTATCGGCAATGGGGAAGTCCTTCCCTGTCATCTTCTTATACTGATCGCGTATCGCATCGGAGATAGCTTCATCCTTCGCCTGCTCAACCGCAGATTCGTTACTCTGATCTCCCTGTTTGAAGACGTGTTCTTGAACGTAATCCACAGCTGATAGTGCGGTTTAGCTTAAGAGACTGAACACCAGATGTTTGCTATCTAGCCACCTTTATCGAGTCCATCTACACCAACGACGCGTTTTCGATTAGTCCAGCAGCATCCTAGGATGAACCATTGACCCAGGACGTACCTTCTTTGTTCTCACCCTTCTTCCCTCCTCCCATAACGTTGTTCAACAGACCCATAACGTTGACTCCATCGCCATCCTCCTTCTTCTGGCCGTCGGAACTGCCGCTGTTCTCTGTGAATTTCTTGATAAAATCCATAGGTAATGAACGTGAATTTGAACGATGGGAAGGGTGAGCGATTTGCGATAAGGGTTTGAAGAGATGAAGAGTTGGAAAAGCTGTTGAGGTGGCGGTGGTGGTGGCGGGGAGCCGAACTAGACATGTCCAGGGGGTGATAGGGGTGACGAGGTGGTAAGCTTGAAGTCGGGAACTTGCGCCTCACAGTTCAGTAGCCTTGTGGTTGATATGTTGACTATGGATCAAAAGTCAATGCCAACTCTCTGCTTTGAAGGTAGGGAAACCCTCGTCGCCAATTTTTTCTTTGAATCTAGTAAGTAAGGAGGGTTTCTTAGGAGCTATTTAGGAGCTGAAGAGGTTCTACTCGCATCGTTTTTCTGTTCGAGTTCTCGCGTCTCACTGAGCATGGGCGGTGTCTACAGTGCGATTAGACCTCGAAATGAGCTGGTATATCTTAATGCGACGGGCCGTGATAGAATCCAAGAATAAACACCAGTGTCAACGAAGCAAGGAAGATAACACTTCCCCCACTCCCTTCCTTTTCACCTACGTCCACCCGTGAGTATACACTTATCTGTGTACTTCCATGCTTGCCTTGGTCTTCGGATTCGTCCATTCATCCTATTATACTCACAGAAAAATTCCCTCTAGCCATTCTCAGCTTGTTATCTAGCATCCTGGTGCGTTACATACTAGTAGACAAGACATCAGAGTACCATCCAACAAACATCACCACCACGACATCAACGGTACCCGTCTATACAAACGTCAATCGAGTCTACTCTACCACTCTACCTCACCGAAAATGGAGAATCGTGTGAGGAGCAAGGGCAAGTGCAAGCATCAATGGGGTAGTGGTAACCTGGGTCGTTGCCATCTGTATGTAGATCGTTGCTTCGACCCGCCGCGAGTACGCCTGCCCCTCACCACTTCCCTGTCATCCTCATCCATCCCTCTTCTGTCTCCGTTGCTTCCTCCGTCCTGCTCGACTTGCCGCTCGTTTTGCCCTCCAGCTTTCCCACGTTGTCCATGTTCAACACGAACCACGACCACCAACACCTCGCATTTCCTCTCTCCACGCCATCAACACACACGATGCTCGACCCTCCAACATCCCCAATCTCCCTCTTCCACGCATCCATCCACCACCGCCAGCATCTTTGAAGGAAATGATAGAGTCTTGGAGATGGATGAAAATTGATTTCGGTGAGTACTATACATGTTTCGGTGTCGAGTTCTAACTCATCGTATATATAGGCTCACTGCTGGACCTTCTCCGTTCGCTCCCCCATCCCCTCGATCCCGAACCATACACAAACGCTCTCGACGACCGCCTATATGCAAGACCCATCTATCCCTCGACTTAGCACGACTGTACCCACACAAGCACGAGTAGAACAAACTCACCAAAGGTTTGAAAAAACTTCACCAACAACATCAAAGCTCGCCACGACCACGAAAATGGGGAAAATGCAAAAATAAAAATTTCACCCTCCGGAAACGATTCTTCGACGACTCGGCCACTACTTGCCCGTCCCTTTCGAAAACTTGGGAAAACGTACCCTGGACACGTCGCTACAAGGCCCTATGGTTGCTGGTCAAGGGTGTTTCGATGCGGAGGAGTTATTGACCAAGGTGTCCTGGAAGGGAGGGTCAGCATGGAATAGGTCAAACGGACAAAGGTAGGTCTGTATATCACTCGATAAGTACTCACACATGTCTTCCATACCCTCAATACACCTTTTCCCTTCGATCTTTTGAGTGCCCGAGTGATTTTTCGAGTTTGCGCTTCGGAGGGTGGGTCATGGGTACCATACTAACACCTTCATTCAGCCTCTCGTGAACACAGTCAAAGATGCTCAAACAACATACCTTTGATGCGCCGCAACTCCCGAGCCGAACGGATAACGTCCAAACGAGATACTCGGTCATCTACGCGGGGAGGGGGGAAAATCAAAAAATCGAAAAATTGTGAGTAGCAAGCGTACTAACAGGCATGAATCAACTCACATATGTTTCGTATAGGTTGTCCAATTGTATCCCCGGCGTTCATCCGGCGTTTCCAGCAGTTTTTGAATTTTCGACCAAGGGAGCCGACTCACTGTCGAAATATTGAGTTCTGGATGTAGCCTGTCGTAAACTCGGCCAGAGGTGACGACATCATCTACGACCATGGGCGTGTACTTTGATTCGGCCAGCGTTTCGTCCTTGTTGAGTTATTCAAGATTTCCTGGACGGTCGCGAGGAAAACATAAGGTTATTCTGTTTCACATCATGTCAGCGTGTTGTAACCATCACCAAACGACTCACAGATTGCTTACCTCCGAGGTACAACAAGAACCGAAGAGATCCATCAAGATTTGAGCGCGAAAATCGAAAATTTGCAGATTCTCAGCGGGAAGAACAGACCTGGGTGGAATTTGGAAAACTCATGTCAGGGCTTCGGGGGTGCGGGAGGTCATACGCGAACGACATACCATCAAGGTTATATCGTTCGATTTCGGCCCTGCAGAGTCGTTGGAGTAGCATCGACCTCGGTGACCTGGGGGAGGTAAACACGAAATGTCAGCATAGGTGAGTCAGTATTCGCTTCCAGAGCTTCGAAATCACTTACAAAGTAACAGTAGAGTCTACCCATCGTTTCTACGGCGTCCCTGGGGCGTCTCTCTGAGGTTTAAAATTTCGGACCATGGGGACGTTCCATGGGTCGAAATTTCGAAATCTCGATGTATCGTCTCAAAACCTCGGGCATAGGCGCGCTAATACCCTATGATCTCGGAGGTATGATTGCATTTGCCCAGCGTTTCGTTTTTCGCCGGGAAATCAAGATTTTCGACCCCGTCACCAGCCGACTGCTCGCTAACATCATCAAATCCGACGTCAGCCATCCAGAAACGATATACAAAGATGCACAAACGACGCACCGTCCAAGGAACACCCAAACCGAACCGATACAACAAGTTCTCCACCCGGCATCAAGAATTCTGGCCCTGGAGATGAAAAAATCAAAAAGCAAAGATACATCGGTGAGTATTCAATGAACCTTGTCAAACTGGCTTACCTCTTACTCAATGACCCTTAGGGATCGTTCTCCTGGCGCTAGTTCTGCCGTATTCGGTCGTTCTGGCAAGTCGGCGCGAGGAGGTGGTCCATGGGTCAAATATCAGGAACCGCTCGTAGCCTCCTGAAAACTCGGTCCGGGGGTCGCCCATAGCCTACGAACAAGGAACTACATTGATCGTGGGGCGTTGATTCGTGGTTGGACCGTTATTCGTCATTTTCGGACGGGTATGGGACAAATCTTCAAGAAAACACTTGAAGATGGACGATTAGCCTCAAATCAAACGATTATAAACGGACAGACGTGACTCACCATCGATCTGCCGTACGATTTGGACGAGTCCTTTCAGGGTTTCGGGTGGAAAAGCAAGAATCTCCCCCGGAAAGTGGGGAAAACATGAACTATCGAAAAGGTGAGTAGATCGTTCTGGAAACGTAATGTCATGACTTACTAATGATCTGATATGACTTCTAGATCGTTTACGCGGCGAGTATTACGTTCGTTTGGGCTGGGGAAGTGTTTCGGCGTGAAGGAGAGGAAGGGAGCCTCAGCTTTGAAAACGAATACCAACGCTTCGTAAACTCGGCCCTGGATGCGGTAATAGTATCGTAACGTGGGGGAATTAGATTTGTACGTCGATGTGTTGAACTTGTTTGGGAATTCCAATTTTTCAGATGACGCGCGAAGTGATTTCGTTCTAGAACAACAAACATTGCAGTCAGCCGTTCATAAACTCGGGTGAAGAATCTAGTACCACGTACCTCTCAGGAAAACGTGACCGCATCTGTCTGCGTACACGTCTCATGGAGAAATCGAAAATTTCGCTCCGGGGATGAAAAACGAAATGACTAGCCAAGATCTTGTTCTCAGCTTTCGCAAACGGTGTCAACGCTCAGTCAGAGACGTACCATGTCCGGGATGTGAGTGGCATTGAGCAGCGTATCGCCCTTGACGAAGACTTCAATGATTTGCATTTTCGGGTAAATTTGGGATTTTGTCACGGAACGCTTTGAAAACTTATGTCAGCTCTTTGTAGATCTCAGGAACGATGCACGTAGGGCTTACCCTTTGTATCCTGGCCATTTCCAACCGCTCTGCTGGGTCATGGAGAGGAGGACAAAGAATCTATGGAGCGCGGAGGAAGCACAAATGTAAGTAAGTAAACCATTTTGGGCATGAAATGAGCAGCTTACCTCATGGACCAGGTGGAGGTGTAGGCAGATGGAGTAAGCGCACTCGAGATCGTTGGAGAGGTCCGCGAGAGTGCAGAGTTTTCGGCGGAAAAGTGAACACTTGAGGAATGAGCGGATTTCGGGGGTAAGCATCCGTTTGCGTCAAGTCTTTATGTCAGCTCCTTTAGGAATATCAGGAACAAACCTTCTGAAGCTTACCTGCAAGGTCGCGAAGAGGTCCTGAGGACGGAGACAAAGGATCGAGGGGGGGGGAGGAAAGAAGTGAGTATGACTATTTTGGGAACGAGATCACAAGGGGCTTACCCGATCGAAGTCCATGCCTAGGGTCGAGGTGTAGGCAGATGGGGATGAGTGGATGTATTCGAGGTCGTTGGTGAGGTTGCGAGAGCTGTCACCACACGGAAAAGCGAAGTGAGTACAATCTGAAAATGGACAATGAAGTCATAACTCACCGAGACTAGGCAGATGGGGATGAGTATGTGTATGTGTACCCATCCCCGATCTTCAGAGAGTGCGGAAGCGGAATGCAGAGGTCTAGTCGTGAGCCAAAATCATCAGGGACTTGCCCTGCGTTAGCGTTTCTGCGTTTCGATCGATCGGCTAACGAGGACAATGGCGAAGGTAGAAATTGCGTAAGTGTCAGGGAGGAAAAAAGTCAACCGATTACATACCCGGTACCTGGTCTAGTCGCTGTGACACACAGCGCCGAACAGGTCCTCGTCGCTGGCGGCAACGATGACGGCGAGTAGAGGGATGTAGAAAGGAACTAGAAATGTGGTTAGGAATTTGTATAGCCGTCGAAAGGATGTGTGTTACTCACATGGACACGAAGTAGTGACAGTTATCAGTGACCTGACCCGAAGTCAATAATTCAGATGTCATGCGCAAGAATGAGCAAAAAGTGTTCAACACTTACCAAAGTTTCAATAGAGCTAGAAACGAAATTTGTTCACGGGATACAAATCCAAATTGACCTTGTACTGACCATAGTGATCAGGACAGCCGAGTGAGTCCAAGTGACGAATGCGAAATCTGCAAAGTAAGGTCAGAAAAGTAATGGATAAATTGAACCACAAGAAGCTCTGACCGTTAGAAAGGAAAGAATTAGTCGTGATGACTGTAAATAGAGGGCATTAGAGCGAATTCAAAGTTACTAATCCGAAAGGTTGACTTGCCTTTGATAAACTGTAGTGATCGAGCCGTAAAGTCGATAAATCGCGTTTCCTACGTTCAAAGTAAAGAAGGAAAGATGATGGTCAGAAGCGAGATTAGGAATTGAGCTGAACGCAAAGACTTACAACTGGGGCAAGTAAGACGACGCAGGATTCATGATAGCTGGGTAAAGCAAGGTCAGAGATGGCGAGGTGGAGTGGTGGATGAGTGGCGAGAAGCGAGAAGTAAGACGAGAGAGAGAGGATGAGAGTAGAGGAGAGGAGGAGTAGAGGAGTAGAGGAGATGAGATGGGGACTCTAAGGCGAAACCAGGCTACTATTTATAGGGAGACGGAGAGGTAGGTAGATTCGTGCGTTTCCGAATGGATGGCGTTCCAGAGTCTGAAAAAATAATTGCAGAATGATGCCATATCGGCTAAGACTTAAGCGAAGGGTCCTAGCGCCCAGGGTCCCACACGCTAGTGGGCCAAGTCGCCGCTAGAAACGAGCGAAGGCGAAGAAGAGTACGACGAGGAGAGGGACAGCTTATTGAGGTCCCCGTTATCCCTGTCCGTTCTTGCTGGCAATCGCTCACTGGTCCACGTCTCTGGTATACTACGGGCGCCTATTTATGCAGCCGGTGCATGAGTATGGCGATGAGGAGGGTAGAAAAGACGAAGAACGAGGAGGAGAAGGAGGGATAGGAGCAGGAAAGGGGAAGCCAGACTCGGACAAAAGTTCTTCGTGCGACTGAAATTTCCTGACTGACACTCTCAGTTTGAGCCATACTCATCCACATACATCTATAACATATTTCTGGAGTGCAAGAACTGGGTGTAATTGACGATGCGGAGGTGGACTTGAGTATTCGGTGAACCCTGGTTCCCGAGCCCCTGAAGGACTTGGCGCCGCTTTCCACTTTAGCGATCGGACTCTGAACCCGTTCTCTTCCTCCACACCACCACCGTCGTTTCGCCGCCGATGCCTTCCCTGTCCACCGCTCACCCATTCTAGTGTCTATTTAATCTCATGCTGGACCATTTACGCTCTCTCCTTTCTCGGNAGCCATTTTTTCTCTCTTTTTCTGAAGCCGATGAACTCGACGTTTTCGTCGTTTCTTTCGGCCTATCCAACCACATCCCATTCCCATTCTCCTCTGCTCTCCTTCTTTCGACGTTTCATCATCACTCAAATGTCTCGAAACAACTCTCTGGGGTCGCCGGCTCGATACGGACGCGTTTTCGTATCCTTTCCTCGAATTTCGGCGACTGCGCGTTTGGAAGGTCTGCGCACTGGTAAGCACGTTCATTCTAGAGCTTAGACCAGCGCTGATCAACGATATATATACAGAAATTTTCCATTTTAATGGTACCCTCGCTTCTCCTTCTCCCGACTCTCGGAACGACACACAAGGACTGGATTTCCACGAGACAGAACAAACTGAACCCCCCGAATCATCCCTCTCATTACACGAACTCGGCGCATCGCAACGGTAAGTATTACAGTTGCTACAACTCTTTCCGTTGCTGATGGACGATGTATGTATAGAATTTCCCCATTTTATCGGTCCCTCCTGCGCTTCAAGCCCTCGAAATTGAGTTTCTGATAGGTGAACTGGTATGTTACTCGTTTCTTCTCCTTCGGTGATGCTGGCTAACGATGACTATATAGAAATGCGTCATTTTATCGGTCCCACGAAGCTCCCCGTCCCCCACATCCTCGTTTCTTCAAAATAACACAACCCTCTCGTCGGACAGCTTGTTTTATGGCGGAATAACGATTTGTGGATGACTCGAGGGAGTTTTAGGTGCGTCTCATTGNTTTTTTCGCTCCTGAGGGTCTCAAAACCAATATATACACAGAAATTCGCCATTTTATAGGTACCACGGCCTCGTCCCATCGATTCGACGCCCCCCACATCCTCTCCGCCTTTCACGATCACGTTACGACGATGTCTGTACGAATCGACGCCATTTTGTCCCTACCCGACCCTCCCGACCCTCGCAACCTCCGATACTTGTTTCCCCACCCTCAACGAGCGATATATCGACGAATCGACGCCTCTCCCCACCCTCCCAACCTTGTTCCGGCTCGACACGCAGAACTCTTCCCTGGTGGTCCGAAAATAATGATGACTACATGAATCGAGCCCATTTTATCACCCTCCAGCTCTCCCGACTCGGCGCACGAGCCTCTCGAAGGGTGTATCGATGAAGCGACACCGTTTCGTCATGGTCGAGGTGCGTATTTCATTTTGGTTTGTTACTGACATTGTGTCTACAGGATTTTTCCCCTTCCTGTCTCGAAACCGGCACCCGAGCCCCTTCCCTTCCCTGTCCTCACCAGTCTCGCCGCACGATTGAAGGTCCAGAGTCTTTGCCTGCTCACGAATGACTCGGTTAATGGGAGGGTGTCAAATAGCTCACAGAGCCAACATGTTTGTCGAGTCTTGTGTTTCCACGCACGAGTCTGAGGGAAATTTTGGATGGGCTGCGCAGGGACTTGGATATGAGGTTGTGGTTCTTAGGGAGTCCTTTAGGCTGTACGAGACTGTAATTCTAGTTTGTAGCCACTCGAATACAATCCAGTCAATTTTACAATTCACGGAGGAGTCTCGCAAACGAGTCTGAGGGTCTGCCGTAGAGTCTTGGAATTGTGACATTTACGTAGTAGTCAATAAAATTTATTTTCACGGAGATNAAAAAAGACCTTGCTGTTGAGAGTCGAGACGCGGACTAAGGACAATACGGAGGCGAAGAAGCCGAGGGTAGAGGGTAGGTCTGTGCGCGAGGCTTGGTATCTGACGTGGCACAGTGTATATAAGGAGGGGGTCAGAGTCAATCTCAAGCATCCATTCCCCCTTCCTCGTCGTTATGCTGGTTGTACTCGCCGCCACCTTCCCTCCTTGTCTATTCTTCTCGTAGTGTAGTCTAGTCATCATGTATTAGATAGTGACACGGAGAGGCTGGCATGCTGCCGGTCTCTCCTTTAATTGAAAGGGGACAGGCGCTACGGACCTATCAAAAACCCTTGAATTTCGTTTTCATAAAAACACAGCACAACTCACGCCAGTCCAATCCAAGAAGTAAATCCGTGGGAAGCATATTCAGGAGGCAACGACCAAATTCCATCCCAATCCTCCATCAAGACGGCCATGCTAATCTCTCGTTTCCAGCTGCCCACTCTAACAAGTCGCTTTGCTGTCACAAGTAAGTTCTCGCTATACCCAGTACCCAACTCCTTCCACACCTCATGGAACACGGAAAACTCTGGATCGCTGGCGCCTTTGTCAACTCGAGGCCAATCTTTCCAAGTCATATGGTTGGACAAGGGAATGGTTCGGGTTAAAGTCAGAGTCATGAGTCATGAGCACGACTTTCACTTATACGAAACCAACATTCTCAGAGATACCACAAATACTTCATTTTAATAATTCATACCGTACAGCAGCCGTATATATACATTAGCAGTCGACTAATAATCGTTAGAACACATAGAACAAGTTGGGTGTGGGCTTGGGGTCAGGTAAAAACATTAAGGATGGTCTCCCAAAGCCGCTTTCTAGACTGTTCACAGTATGTAACCAGCACCTTTTCGCAGTCCCCACAGATAGGCCATGGCGTCGCCTTCACCTGTGCCAACAGCGCCGTCCAATCTTCCATCGGCGTACACATGTAATTCGCATTCCGCTGCAACACCGGCATCGCCCTCTTCACCCACTCCATCACAAACCCGCTCCTACACGGCACAGGAGGAATATCCAACGGTGGTTCCGCAAGTTTGGCGTGGAAGGAACGCAACTTGGTAATCCCCACGATGAATCGTTCCAATTCCGACGCGTTCAGCGGTGCGAGGTGATACCCCGCGGCGTCCCCTCCGAACTGCCATGTCCGCGTGCTGAGGTCGTAGAAGAGGGGGGCAAGGAGGTCGGGGGGGCGTGTAGTTGCAGTCTCGGAGGAGTGCGATGACACTTGCTGGGTGAACAATGACGTCCTCCGCCCCCAGACCTACGCGGGCCATGTAACGAGCGGAGAAGGAGGCGATTTTCGCGAGTTGTTGTTCGTATGATGAGGGCCACTCTTGATGGAGTCGTTCCAGGAGGAGTTTTCGAACGCGGTCGACGCGGTATTTGGTGGTAACGCGTAGGAAACCAGCGAACGAAGGGAAAGTTTCGACGTTCAGTTCGTCGGGGATGTTTATGTGACTAGTATACATTTCTTGTTAGTAAAAGGGGACGATGAAGAAGGAAGCAAACTCACAAGCCATCATAAAGGGTTCTCAGCAACCCGACCATATCATCCATATCATCCTCGACCTCAACAAGGAAACAATCCCTAAACTTCACCGGGAACGGCGCAGAAGCAGCTCTATCCAAGATATTCTCGAAGACTGGCGAATGCTTCGACAATAACGACCTATGGACGCGAAATATCGTTGTACAAGCTCTGCATTTCAAAATGACATTTCCGTCGTCAAAGTATAACTCTGGATGGTTCGTGTAGTTGCGACTTTCGAGTTCACGAGCAGCTTCTCTTTCATATTCAACGCGAGGTCGTTTGCGGTCGACTTGCTCATCGGGGATGTTCATGTTATGGTTGAAAAGAAAGGACGAAAGAAAGTACAAAGGGAAACGCCAACTGTTCTACGCCTGCCCTAAACAATCTCCTATCAACAGCCCCTGAAGATCTTTCAACATCGAATCCTGGACGAGCAAAACATCAGCCATCCCTTTTTACGGATTAAAGTGATCAAAAGAAACGCAGAAGTAACTCACCGATTTCTTCCTTCTCCTGCACGTTCAACGTGCAATCCTTCAAGACTTATCGGCAATGGGGAAGTCCTTCCCTGTCATCTTCTTATACTGATCGCGTATCGCATCGGAGATAGCTTCATCCTTCGCCTGCTCAACCGCAGATTCGTTACTCTGATCTCCCTGTTTGAAGACGTGTTCTTGAACGTAATCCACAGCTGATAGTGCGGTTTAGCTTAAGAGACTGAACACCAGATGTTTGCTATCTAGCCACCTTTATCGAGTCCATCTACACCAACGACGCGTTTTCGATTAGTCCAGCAGCATCCTAGGATGAACCATTGACCCAGGACGTACCTTCTTTGTTCTCACCCTTCTTCCCTCCTCCCATAACGTTGTTCAACAGACCCATAACGTTGACTCCATCGCCATCCTCCTTCTTCTGGCCGTCGGAACTGCCGCTGTTCTCAGTGAATTTCTTGATAAAATCCATGGATAATTAACGTGAATTTGAACGATGGGAAGGTGTGGGCGATAGCGATAAGGGTTCAAGAGATGAAGAGTTGGAAAAGCTGTTGAGGTGGCGGTGGTGGTGGCGGGGAGCCGAACTAGACATGTCCAGGGGGTGATAGGGGTGACGAGGTGGTAAGCTTGAAGTCAGGAACTTGCGCCTCACAGTTCAGTAGCCTTGTGGTTGATATGTTGACTATGGATCAAAAGTCAATGCCAACTCTCTGCTTTGAAGGTAGGGAAACCCTCGTCGCCAATTTTTTCTTTGAATCTAGTAAGTAAGGAGGGTTTCTTAGGAGCTATTTAGGAGCTGAAGAGGTTCTACTCGCATCGTTTTTCTGTTCGAGTTCTCGCGTCTCACTGAGCATGGGCGGTGTCTACAGTGCGATTAGACCTCGAAATGAGCTGGTATATCTTAATGCGACGGGCCGTGATAGAATCCAAGAATAAACACCAGTGTCAACGAAGCAAGGAAGATAACACTTCCCCCACTCCCTTCCTTTTCACCTACGTCCACCCGTGAGTATACACTTATCTGTGTACTTCCATGCTTGCCTTGGTCTTCGGATTCGTCCAATCATCCATTCATATACTTACAGAAAAATTCCCTCGAGCCATTCTCAGCTTGTTATCGAGACAGTCACATCTCAGTGCGTTACACACTAGTCAAGGTATCAGGGTACCATCCAACAAGCGTCACTACCACGACATCAACGGCACCCATTTATACAAACGTCAATCAAGTCTACTCTACCACTCTACCTCACCGAAAATGGAAAATTGTGTGAGGAGCAAGGGCAAGTGCAAGCATCAATGGGGTAGTGGTAACCTGGGTCGTTGCCATCTGTATGTAGATCGTTGCTTCGACCCGCCGCGAGTTCGATTCTCGCTTGATGCACGAGCTGTAGTCCTTTGATCCCTTGTTTCATTTTTTGTGGAATGATATCTTGCAAGTTACTTCGGCATCTAATTTCCAACACCCAATACCCAAAAATTTCAGTATTCAAAGAAACCATCTACGTACGTTGCTCATGTCCGTGAATATTATAATTTAAGGAATTACCCATTACCGAATCCAATGCAGGTGAGGGATGGTACAAAACGAGTGTGAGTGAGCGAGTGGAAATAAGTTAGATGGGTAGGTAGGTAGGGTCAAATATGATATATACGTGCAGATGTCCGATACTAGAACTTGGAAGGATATGCAAGAAATGACCACGGAGGAGAGGGGGACGTGATAGTTAAATCCAGGGTGATGAGAGGATGGGGGAGGGGGGTGGATGGGGTATTAGCCATGGCTATTGGTATCGGTATTCGGTAGGTATCCAGGGAGACGAACAGAAACAAAAACGAGTTCGAGTTCGAGTTGATCTACACTGCGAGGGCCTAGGGAGTTTCCTGGTTTCAGTGGACAAGACAAGACCACCCTTCGAGACCACCTTTCGAGAAAGAAAGGAAAGCATCTGAGGGAGGATTTCGCGTTTGTCAGGCATTCGGTTCACCCCCAAAAACACCNAAAAACGACGTACTTGCATCAAAGGGTTCTTTGCCCAGTCCACCAAAACAGAAAGAGAAGCCCGAACTATTCACAGTGTGCCACCCACGGGCTACCAATTTGAATCCGTCCTCCGAATCCATATCGAGCGTCGGGCTACAGCTGGTATCGATTCCTCATCCGCCAACGACGGCGGTGACAGCCCTGCATCCTGCTCCTCTTCCTCCGTTGGCGTCGACGTTGGCGTTGATGATGACGTCGATGTTGACGTTGCCGGTGGTATCTGCTCCTCCTCCGGTGCTGGCAATGGCAAAAGTGATGGCGTTGACGAAGGCGTCTCCTCCTCCTCCTTCGGCGGCGTCGAAAACCCTGGATTAACCTCCCCCACATCCGACGCCTGCCCCGTCGCATTAATCCTCGTATTCGCCGCAATAGCGGCATGCGCATCACTCGAATTAAACACCTGCACCGCCGGAAACACGATGAACAACGCCAAAATCGCGCTAATCAACACTAACAACATCCCAATATTCCCTACACCTCTCCACCCGAATCCTCCCACCCCGCGGTTCGTATCAGCATGAGGGTCGTGTAAACGATCCATCTCGTCGTCCCCTGGGGCTTTACCATCTTCGTTTGGATCGTAGGCGTATGCGATGATACCGCGCTCGGTGTTGGTTGTCATGCCCATGGGGTATTTTGAGTCGCTAGAGAGGGACATGACGGAATCGGCGGTGGAGATGACGGAGCCGCGATTACTCGCTGCTGCACTGAGACTTCCGGGGAAAACGGGTGGTGAGAGGGGGGAATGGGGGTCATCGAGGAGGAGAGGATCAGCGAGGCGGTAGAGGATCATTGAGCCTCGTTGCTGTTGTTGCTGGGCGTTGAGCATGGAACCAAGGAGGGGAGAGGCAGGGGGGAAGTAGGCGGAGAGGGCGCGTGAGTCTTCAGATGCGATGCGTGTGACGCGGATGCTGCTTGTGCTGCGATTACTTGGGAGGAGSGGCCGGNNGCGAAGGGAAGAGGCGTCGAGGGTGAGGAGGGGTGTGCCGGGGAGGAGTCCTGGATGTAAAGGAGACGAAGGGAANGCTGGCGCTGGACAAGGANTCGCCGTNGGATTNGGAAGGCCCCGGGTCGCCTGGNCGACTCTGAGGAAGAAGAATTGCTCTCCGAGTGGACTGGCTTCTTTGTCGGCGGGGAAGGAGACGCATCGAGACTGGCATTGACTGGCCATAGCCTGCGCCGACCTCGCTCAGGCTGACTGGGATCAAGGGCGCGTCGCTTGCGTATGTCTGCCTTGAAGTCACAGTCGATGCATGGAGGAGAGTGGACGGTGGCGAGGCTGGGGCTGGCAACATCCTGTCTGTCTCGTGTGGGACGTGTGGAATGGACGAGCCTAATCCTAAGCCTGAGCCGGAAGCGCGCGACGACGAAGAAGCGGGATAATCGAGGTAAGGATCAAAGTCTTCGTCGTAAGTCCTCCATGCCCGAGGCGACGAGGCCATGATATTCTAGAGTAGCACGCGTGTGATGATGGGGAAAAAAGATGGGTATAAAAAGATGAGACGGGCTGCACTCGCCGGAAAGGTATCAAAGGTCTGCCAAGCCAAAACACGATTGCCAAGCGCACGCTGTCGGTTGCGGACGCTTCTCCCCTATTTGGGCGTTCTACGCGTTGCTTGCCGTCCAAGACGAGATACGAAGGCACTGCGACGAATATCCAATGGAAACCTGTGTTCGCCCAGGTAAACTCGTCTCTCTGGCTCAAACTCGCGTGAGTCTTGATGACCGTTTTTGCGTGTGTCGAAGTCGAGAACTTCTCAGGGTCAGGTACCATGAAAGTAACCTCGTCATCATCCATTTATCATCCATGGCCGGCCCATAGTGAAATATGAGGAATCTGTCGGTGTCGCAGTATCACTGCGCTGTCATCGAGCGGCGATGGTTTCTGTCAAAGCCACAAGATAAAAGAAGTTGTAATTGGGAAGGTGGGTAAAACAAAGATCCGACCTTATCGGTTGATGCAGAGCAGTGCTCGAGTATAACAAGCGTCTATGTCCCCACCCATCACCCCATCAACGACGAAGTTAACCCGGACGGCCTACTTATCAGCGCGTAGTCGTGGGTCATGGAAAGTACGGTCCACGCATCCGGACATGCTGTGTGCGAACTGAAGAATCAAGTTTACACACGACTCAGAAACAAGAGACGAACTCACGGATGATGGATGAGATCTAGAACTCCAGAGTCTACCTCCAGATAGGCACGGCACAGGAGAACGATATAGGGTCGTCTAGCAGCGATGGCTTCATGCTCCTTGCAAGCCGCCAGAGTAGATGTATGCGCGCTCTGACTGTATTTTAGTACATCATCAATCCTAGGTGATAAGGCCTAAGGGCCCAGGTACCTAAGACTGTTGCTACTTGAGCTTGAACGGCGAATTGAACGCTGAACGTGAATACGCGTTCCACGGGGTAGAGAAGCGAATAGAATTGGAAGAGCAAAGGAGTCGTACTTTAGGCGCGGACGGTATTGAGGGGACTTGGGAGGGGGTGATGGTGGGGGGAGGGAAGGAAGAGTTGAAGGACAGTGAGTTCAATGGGGGACTCGTATATATAGGGTTGAGATACTCCTGGTCCGTGCGCAGCGAAAGAAGACCTTGATGGACATTGGACGTGTCACAGTCGGTCGCGCGTACGATCCACAGTCCGAGCGTGAAGCCGCGACGATTCAGGAGCTCAGGGGGAGGGTAAAAGGAGTAAAGAGGAGCCGCACTTGAGCGCTTAAGTCAGCGCTCTAACGCTTTCGTCTCGTTCGCATTCCACGCGTTGAGCGGCTCAACGACGACCACCATGTTCGATCAGCCCGCAAACCGCATCCCATTCGCCCCCCCCCAAGGCAACGAATATTGAGAAGATGCAAGTCCTTTTACCTCTCTTTCTCAGCATCGCTTGCACTCACGCCTACATGCCAGGACTAGCTTCCCAACTAATCGGAGCATCCGTTTCGAGTATCTGCCAATTTGGAACCTCACGGAAACCATGAGGCCTTGAATTCTCAAACTGGCCCAAAGCAGTGATCTCGATCAACGTTTAACCGTTTGCTTGAAACTATCCTCGCAGAATCCATGTCTTTCAGTGTAAGCATATCTCGCCGTAACTATCTTGTCTCTTTTTGACTCCCTGCTGTTACATATCAGATTCCTACGCGCCTATATGATGTCAAAGAACGCGCTTTCGCTACCGATCTACCCCGCGATACCGAATATGCAATCCTCTCGCATCGATGGGGCAACGACGAGTTATCATTCGAGGAGCTTACTGAATGGAGTGGGAACCCCGAAACTTTCAATCCCAAATTCGACAACTTCTGCCAAGTTGCAGAGAACTATGGTTGTCGCTATGTATGGATCGATAGCGCATGCATCAACCAGTCAGACGCTGAAGAACTCGAGGCTTCCATCCGTTCGATGTACTTGTGGTACAAGAACGCCTATGTCTGCATCGTCTACCTTTTCGACGTGTCGTCCGTCCAGGCCATCGCTCGGTCCTCGTGGTTTACTCGCGGATGGACGCTGCAGGAATTTCTAGCCCCAGTGAGGATGGCATTTTACTTTCAGAACTGGACACGCGTGTCCCCTACATATGACTTTGACATCGTCCGGCTCGCCGTCCGTCAGGATCCCAGGTTCCACAAGATAGCCTATGATTCGGGCAAACGAGGGGATTCACTGAGAAAGACTATTGTCAAGGCTGCGGGTAAGTTTGCATCGCAAACGAAACTTGATTGCAATGTGTTAAACTTCTTTTTTCGTAGGATTTCGCAACCATCAGTTCCTCCATGAATCCTACGAGCCTTCCCCCAAGAATCTAGATTTAGTTCTTGGATGGGCCGAGCGGCGTCTTACCACATGTCCAGAGGATAAAGCTTACTCTTTGGTCTCGATGCTGAATGTCTGCCTCCCACCTCGTTATCGTGAAGGCAGCGATGAAGCTCTGAACCGCCTCAAGAAAACTTGTTCATCTTCTCCGCGGTCAAACCAGCTTTCGTCTGCTACTACATCCTTGGTCCGTACTACGCCCTCACACCTTTTCAATCAACGTCTTACTGGGCTCAACGCACCTTCCACATAGATAACCATCATTGATATCATCCGTGACAAGTCGAAATTTTGTATCCTACACCAAGGTCGGGATGGAAACCCTTGCCTCGTCCGAATCCAAGGCCCAGGCTTCAGTGATAAATGCACCCCGGGACCCTTGGACGGCCGGCTAGATGCGTATATCTTGTTCACCGCTACGCCTTTACCTGATACCCTGCTGAAGTTGAAGGAGGAGTTTTCTATTACCCGACAGCCGGGGGAAGACAAGTCGATATTGAAGCGAGATCCGAGGCTACTTGTGGTGCGTAACGGCTGGCGTGGGGAGGTAGTACCGAGTGTGTTTGAATGGTGTTCTTCGTGTCGCTGTAAAGCGTTTTGCGATCACCCGTAAATTCATTGGCAATCCTCTGTAAGTAGCTTCTGTCGCTTCATCTCTCCCCTTATTACAACTACCTTAGGAGTCCGTGAATGTTTGAGTATTACCTAGGTTAGTAGCTGTCGACCGTCCTGGAGACGGAATTAGGATAAAAACGGTCCATACCAAGAAATAGTCTGCTTGGAACGTATGCNACTTCAACCTTTTACATACACGATTGTTTCAGTTTTGCGAGCCACCAAATATGCTAGGGTTGGGGAGGCGGTATGACATGATTACCGAATTGCTTAACCTGGGGTTGCACCTTTCGCTCTACGGACACCATTCTTCTCTATAGTAGGGGTGTTTAGAGCCGTCGCCGCGTTCATATGAACTCGAACGTCCTCAACCTGACGACTCCTGACTCCTCTTGACTCCTGAACAGCACGTGCCAGCGTAACGTGCGTCGACGCGTTCTGAACCGCTTACGAACCTCATAACATGCAACCTCCACTGGTACTCGCGTCCCACGAACGGTCTCCTCCGTTGCCCAGCCTGTTAGAGGAGATACTCTGCTGGCAGCTGGGGAGAGAGAGAAGGACACCGCCTGCCATGCTTGAACGGCTGCGACAGAAACCACTGTAACCTCGAGTAATGTTGACTTACGAGTCTCTCTCTCGGGCTTAGTCGTTGGATTCGAGATCGAATTTGAACTATGATAGATGAACATTGATGAACGTTTGGACGTTTGAACCCTCAAGCCTTGACGCGGAACCTCTTTCATTGTTCTGTTTTTGCGTTTGAATGATATGGCGTTGACTGATGTTAGAGGACAGATTAACGGAGAGTGTGTCGATGAAGGGGAGGGGTAGAGAAAAATGTCTGGGTAGCGGGAGGCAAGTTGTTTTATTAGCCTCCCGCCCTTCCAATGTAAGTTCAAGTTCCCCAAAAGTATGAACTTCGCTAACCTCAACAACACAGGTCCTAGAGAGACCATGCCTACAGAACGGATGGCTACGTGAAGCACCAGAACCAGCATAGAAGCCTACAAAGTATACCGTGAAACCGACGCACGATTGCTCTGAACAGAAGGGAAGTGTCATATATGTCAGGCTGCCATAGGGAAGCAACTACCCTGAAGCCTCACCTCCTCCCCGAGGCCGCTTAAATACATTGAAGACGTCGGTGAGTATGTCTTTGAACCAATCTCTGGAACACATTGCTCAATGGGCTGCTGCTTTTCCAAACCAGATCCACCAGGGCTATACAGCACACCAACAAATAATCAAGAAGGCACGAACGAAGAGGTCGAGGGTGCCGATCGGATGGAGGGCAAGCAAGTCAGTTTGCCAGAAGTACAGGGAGGGGTTGACGCCGTTCCTGAGGCGGACGAGTTGAGTTCGAAGGGTTTTCTGGCGGAGAGGCGCCAACTGTGAGTTACGGTGATTCACTCAGTTTACCATTGGCGCTGATGGTCTTCAGTTGCGACCTTTGTGCGAATGGACCCTTTGCGGACCACCTTTGGTTCTATAAAGCCCTTAGAACGCCAGCCCAATGGATCGATGAACCTGGGACTTATACCGCATCCGTTGTCGAAATGGATGAGGCGAAGAAGAGTAACCCATCTCACGTCTACAACACCACCGCAGATATGTTGGAGGCTGCGGCGAAATCAGGCTGTCCATGGTGCACGCACATCTTTGCTCAAATCGCGCAATCAGGACGGTCGATCATTCCACTCAACCCATCTCACAAGACCGAAGATGAATTCATCCGGATTCGCGTAAATGTTAGTCTTTCCGAACCGAACGATAGCCCCTCTGGCCTTCAGAAACTGAGGCTGGCTGTTACGCGAGTGAAGGATGGTCATCCGTGGGTCACTTCCAATTCTACTTTCTTACTGTACACTGAGCCTGGTACGCCTTTGCCTGACTTCACTGTGTCTCTTCTGTGACTTATCCCTTCCGCCTTTGCTAGACGATCCTGCTGCGGATGTGGTGGTAGCAAGACCTATGATCCGCGATGTCGCGTCCTCGAAAGCCGTTCAGAGTGCTGTCAAATGCATATCACAGTGTCAACAAGATCACGAACGCTGTCGGCACCTTGGAGACAAGGTACCGTCTCTCCCCACACGCGTCATTGATTGTCTGGACCCTTCGCATCCTCGACTAGTCTCTACAAACAAGGAGAAAGCATGGTACACTACCCTCAGTTATTGCTGGGGTGAACCTCAGCCTCATCAGACGCGTCTCAGTAACATCGCCGCCTACCACGAGGGTCTCGACGTCACCCATTTTCCTCAAACGATAAAAGACGCTATCGTCACTACGCATGCCCTTGGCATACGCTATGTATGGATCGACAGCCTTTGCATCATCCAAGATTCCGCCGAAGACAAAATCCAGGAACTCAGTGATATGGCTCGTATCTATGCGGATGCGTATCTCACCATCATCGCCGCCAGCGCTCAAAAAGTCAGTGACGGATTTCTTCAGATTCGTACCGCAGGCGACGACGTTCAGCCTGACATACCGGTTCGTTTTCCTTGTCCTGATGGAGCTGGAATTGGGACGGTGTATCTCTATTCTCCGGACACCTACATGCCTCAACATGCAGATGGGAAAGACCCTATCGACCAGCGTGCTTGGTGCTTCCAGGAGCGCCTTGTTTCGCCTCGTTCCTTGATCTATACCTCGGAAACGCTGGAGTACCACTGCCTCACCTCGATGGTCGCTGTTGGCGACTCGGCCCTCCCATACATTCCCGCGCAACGGCTACCCGATGTCCTCTTCACCCCCGACCAATACCTTCCTCCTCAATTTACTCACGAAGAATGGACTGCTTTTCGCGCAGCGTGGAAGTCTGGCCTGCTACAATACATGCGACGCGGTATCACGAATCCAGACGACAAGTTGGTTGCTATGTCCAGCGTTGCGGAGAGGTTCCAGCGTGTGTTCAAAACGGAGTACCTTGCGGGACTTTGGAGAGATACGTTGATTGATGACCTGTGCTGGTTTGTTTTCGGCGGCGGTTCAGATCGTCCGTCGTCGTATAGGGCTCCTTCGTGGTCTTGGGCCGCGGTGGATCATGGAATTATGACGGACTGGCATCTCATACCGGAAGAACATTCCAAGGAGACAGAGACTTGCGAGGTCGTCTCATGCGAGGTGACCCTAAAGCACAAAAGCCTTCCGTTCGGCGAAGTAACCTCTGGAACCCTCGTGCTTCATGCACCGTTATTCAAGGCATATCGGCATTGGGAGCTTCCTCCTTGGGCGCAGGTGTACTTACCTGGCTACGACAATAGCGCGGATCCAGGTCATCCAGCCAAGTCATATCGTACCGATGGACCATTGGGGATGGATGATTCGGATACGTCGTCTGCTGAGGAATCTCGGTCAGGTCGACAAACTCCTGCGATAGAGGACGACGACGACCAGTCAGAAGACTCTTTACCATGGCCTTCTCTTGCAGGCTCAGTTGGACCTCTCGATGGACCCCCAGGATTGATCAGTTCTCGCGGGCAAGGGCATCCTTCCGGCAGTTCGGACGGCAGCTCTGATGGGTCTGATGAGTCGGCGGTGTCTGGACCACTTCCTGGAGCCATGCCTGGAGATGGCATCCCCGATCATGTTAGTTCGCCCCCGCTCTCTCTTACAAAGGAAGGCCTTGGAACTGATCTCCTTTCCGAACAGGAAACCAATCGCAAGAAGCGACGAGGGCCCCCACTACCTTTTCCATCTACTTGCCACATCGGCGGTGCAATATCTGACTGCGCTGAAGAAAATGACTTGCAGGATGTTCATATAGCTTTACTTCGGTGGAATAAAGCAGCGCAGCATGCGGAAGGATTGGTATTAGTCCCAGTTGCGGAGCCGAATTCTGACGTGATTCCGGAAGGATCAGTCACAGTCCGCTATCGACGTGTGGGGTATTTTGCTAGGCAAGAAAGCGATCCTGGCCTCAGTTGGATGGAGACTGTATCGTGGCACCGGCTCGAGATTGTATAATTTTTCCGACTGCTAATTGTAAACCTTCTTATCTCCCGTACAAAATGAGCATTTGGACATGTCGCATCTGTGGAGGTGGTCCCTCGTCGACGTAGAAGGTATTCGATGCCTGAAACCTCCACCACACCACGAAGCGTACTGAATTCTTCTTTCACGCTGTCATGTCTGGACAAGACAAGTTGCCCTCGAGAACCTAGGGACTACGTTACATTGGAATGGGCGCGGATGACTGTGTGGAGGCATAGTCAGCCTACTGGTCCTACGGAGACATGAACCAGAGATTAAGTACCTGGATATCCCCGCTATGAAATCCAGGGTAGGCGTCACTTCCTCGCCTTGCACGTTCTTGGCCTTTGATATAGTCATGGAAGCGAAGACGTTAGCAACGACTATCCATATGGTGTCCGTTGCCAGATGGCGCCCTGGACATATTCTGGGGGTGGTGGGTAAGCTCCTTGAACTCATGTCTTCCTCGCAGTCCGAAATGGAGGCCATACCTACGGCCGAACCCAAATGCAGCAAGCAAGGGGGGTTCTTCATTGCCTCCTTCAGATCGAGGAAGGAAGCGATCTGGGTTGAATTTTGTGGGGTTGGAGTAGATGCTTTCATCCAAGGACATTCCGTTATTGACCGGCGGTGAGAGACGAGAAATTAGATGATAGTTTGAGGCTAGTCTGAGTTACTTACGTCGTGTTACCGAAGATAATAGACCCTTTGGGTATGAACATGCCTTCGTACGTATCGTCTACCGTGGATCGGTGCGGTATCGCTAACGTACATAGGTTTGGTGTCTAGACTGAGAGAATCAGGCGAATTGTGACGCACCAAGAGGAGTAACAGGATGCCATCTATCCTTCAGTGAGCACTCCAGCCCATAACATCTGGGATGTCGATAAGAATACTCACCTGAGTACTTCTTGTACGACAGCATGCGTGTAAGTTAAATCCTTATAGTCATCGAACGTCGGGAGTCGATCTGGTCCAACAATTCGGTCAATCTCTTCTTGACCTTTCTTTTGTACTTCGGGATGTAAGATGATTGCTAAAAGGAAGGTCGCTAAGCTTGACCAAGTCTGTTATAACGCAATGAGAGTTTGTGTCGAAGAGAGAAAGCTTAGGTACTGACAGAGTCCGCCCCAGCGGCGTAGATGACAGCGGCGACCCCTTTGATATCATCCAAGTCCCTGTCTGTCAGGGGTAGCTCAGCATCCTGAAGCTGCTGCGCGACAAATGATGGTTCAGCGGTTCCGGATGCCTTTAAGGGTATCAGCGCTGCGTTCACATCATCGAAGATGGAGATAGAGATCCACACCAACTGTGCCTTGACAAGTTCAAACGGTACGTCATGTAAGCTTCGAATCAGCCAGTGCCATTGGCGAGCGAAATTGGCGTAGTGTGTTCCGGGGAACCAAGAAGGGAAATATTCCACTTGATAACAAAGATTAGAAAGCTGAACGCAGGACCAACGGAGTTCATTAAAGCCCACAGAATGGGAACAAGTCAAGCGCGGTTCCACCAGGCGGCCCTGTTTGCTTTTGAACACCTCCAAGCGTGTTGACAAGTGAAAGAATTTTATCATCATCCGATCCAATTTTATGTCCATACGCAATACGTAGCAGCACGGACGTAGCATAGCTGAGCAGTATATTATGTCAACCATGAGCAAGGTGAAATATGGGGGCTAGGCGTACCGACTGAGAAGGAAGTCGTGTTTACCTTCGTTCTTCAACAATTCACGGATGAGAGTGCGCGTGCTTTCCAGCTGTATCTCCTGGAATTGATAACAAACTTCTTGACGAAAGTAAGAGTGGAAAAGCTTCCTGTGCTTGCGAAAGTCTTCGCCATAGCGGAAAAACGCGATATCCCTAGTCCAACCAAGCCTTGGTCAGGTCAGAGGGGGGTTTGCCCATGTAGTGACACATGACGTACATTTCGAAGACGAGAAACCTCGGCCGATCACTGTACAACGCTCCTCGCTTGTCGAGTAGCTCGGATGCCGCTTTAACGCTGTTCAGGATGATGATATCTTGGTTGGGCACCTTGAGGTGCATGACATCACCTAGGTATTGTGAGGCGACAATCACTCGTAGACAAATATTGGAACAAGATACTTACCATACTGCTTAGACCATTCATGATAGACTCTTCCTTGGTCCGTTGAAGGAAGAACGCGCAGGTGCCCAATGAGTGGGTCACCTGGCGGTCCTGGGGGGAGGAATCCTACTATGCGCCTTCGTTTGGTGATGTACAGACAGCCACAGAATAGAAGTCCCAGCACAGTGACTTGAAAGAGCAAACCCATACCGGCGAACACGAGAGAACGTCGTCGTAGGGCTAGAGTGAACTGGCGCGATGGGAATAAACTGAAAAGAAGAGAAATTGTGCCATGTGGGTCACGTTTAGAACTTCATTGTATCTATTCACACACGAACCACATCAAGGGGTACTCTTCGTGAGTTTGTACGGTAAGGATGATTCCATTTGCGGCAGATGATTAAGTCACTGGGTCAGCAACAGCTTCCGAACCTTTTCTGAACGAGGTGTCATGTTGCATCTGAATGGTTTAGGATGGCTGGTGGAGCGTCATGGTGCGAACGAAGGGCGTAGGTAGGCTATAAACGCACCTGGTGATCCCAACATGGAATTCTCGAGGAGGGATAACCTCGTTTCCTTGCTCGTCCTTTACTCTAGACACATCGAGAGTAGCGAAAATTGTGGCGACAGCTATCCATATACTTGCGGTGGCGACATGCCTACCGGGACAGATTCTGATCAATTCGTGAGGTTAGTGAGAGCCAAGGTAATGGGGGACTAGCGTGGGCTTGCCTTCGACCGAATCCGAACGCAGCGGGAAGAGGAGGTTCCTCGTTCCCACCCATCGAACGAAGCATGAATCGTTCCGGTTTAAACTCCAAGGGGTTTAGGTAGACCCTCTCATCCAAGGACATCGCCCTATGGGAAGGGGAAGATGAAAACCCCGCGAGAAAAGAGAGGATTTGATGGCCTTACACAGTATTTGTGAAGACTGTGGCTCCACCAGGAATCAACATGCCATCGTAGATATCGTCTCCGATGCTACGGTGTGGGATACCTATGAACCTGTAGGTAGAATGTTCGGTGGACACGAAGATACTGAGCCTTTACCCAAAGGTACAACTGGATGCCACCTATGCCGTCGGAGGATGACTGAGGATCGTGGGGGAATGCGATCTAACGCGGAAGAACACACCTTAAGGCCTCTTGCACAACGCCAGAAACATACGGCAAATCGTCATAGTCGTCAAAGTCAGGCAATCGGTCAGAGCCAACGACCCGGTCAATCTCTTCTTGAGCTTTCCTTTGGACCTCGGGGTGCAGCACGAGCGCGAGGATGAATACAGCGAGAGTAGACCACGTCTGCCAATTCAATGAGATATACATATAGAGCAGGTGCAATATAAGGAGATGGAATGATACACACAGTATCCGCACCGGCAGCATAGGTTGTCGCAGCCGTGCTCTTGATATCGGCAATATCATCTGGCGTCAACGAAGCTTCGGGTTGTTGGTCTAGTTGAAAATTTACAAATGATGGTTCCGCCACGCCGGAAGCCTAGTACATTGTCATGAGTGGACGTAATGTACAGGGGGTAGGGGAACGTACTCTCTCAGCCTTAACGCGATCATACGGCATGTCGTGAAGTTTCCGGGTAACCCAGCTCCAATGCCTGGCGAAGTTTGCATAATGAGTACCTGGGAACCAAGAAGGGAGGCTCTGGACTGTGTTCTGTGTTGGGATTTGTGTTGAGGTCACAGGATAGGTAACGTACGGATGGGAAAGAGGTCGATAAGGGTTCCACCAGGCGGTCCAGACTGCTTTTGGATTTCTCCAAAGAAGTCTATCAACTTGAGGAAATCGTCGTCGTCGGACAGAACTTGATAGCCATACGTGATACGCAGTACAATGGACGTAGTGTACCTAGAAATTTGAGACGATCGAACTTGCCATACCGCGCGTCAAAAGACAGGAGGAACTCACCTTTGGATGAGACGATCGTAGTTTCCCGGATTTTCCATCAACGCACTAGCAAGGACGCGGGCATACTGGACCTGGATAGGGCGGTATTGGGTGGCTGCCTCCTTGTTAAAAGAAGTATGATATATTTTGCGGTGTTTCCGGAATCTTTGGCCGTAGGCAAGGAAGGTGGTAGAAGGGAACCAACCAAGTCTATGGTAGAATCTTATCAGGAAGGCTATCCAGCGCAACTTCACAGGGAGGGCATCTCACAAGTCGAAGACAGCTATCTTCGGTCTACAGCTATACGTTGCACCTCTCTGATCTAGAAGAGCATTGGCCGCCTTGATTGTGCTCAGAATAATGAAATCTCGTCCCAAAGCTTTCAAATGCATAATGTCGCCTAGAAATTTGGTCAATAGGTCGGCATATGTCGAGATCCATAGGTGAGAACTAACCATATGCCTTGGACCATTCGTGGAATACTTTTGCCTGGTTTTCTTTCGGCATGACTCGGAGGTGGCCAATGAGAGGATCGCCAGGCGGGCCAGGAGGAAGAGGTGGACCATACTTGCTTCTTGACTTTAACAAAACGAAGCCAAGCGATAAGAGCAACGCTAGGGATGCAGAAGCAAGCAAGGAGTCCATTCGAACGTTTGCGATGCGTTATATCGTTGAGGTTCAGGGTACTAGATGAAGAAAGTGCTGTGACCTCTTCTGACCCAATTCGCTTGCCATTCACACGACGCAGCGTTCCGTAACCCCAGCGGGTAACGTACGAGGCGCATAAGGAAATCTCCCCTTGAGGTCAGGAGGGCTATGGTGTCGTTTCAAGCCAAAACCAAAACTGAGGCTTCTTCCAGCTGAGCGCGAGGCTCAAAGGTCATGGACAACAAGCGAAGTGGTTCGCCGTGCCCTGGCCTTTAGCCCTAGCTTCTACTAAAAGCATGTCGGTTGCTTCAGTTGGACCCGCGTCGCAGATAAGGAGACATGCCGGGAAATGATTCAGAGGACTCAATCACGCACTTATAAAGTAAAAGGCCGGAGTCTATGGCTTCCACTTGTTGCTTTACCAAATTCTATGAGCTCCTAGGGCCGGCAAGACACTTGTGGTGATGTTGGGTGGGTAACCAGGAGTTTTGGTTCGCGATTGGACATATCGAAAAAGATGCGGTCAACTCGGGGTCGAACTCGAGATTCTGGGGTTCACGTGAGTGTCACATGCTTTTAAATTTCGACGCGTCGTCCGTCACTTGGTTGTTCCGAACTTTTCCTCGACTTTTGTCGTTGGCTCACAAAACTCGCGCTAGTATCACAAGTCAATTGAAAGGCGTATCTCACTTGCCGCTACCTGCTACTGTATCTCTCAGGAAGCAATGTCGCCCGCCGAATTAGATGTTGGGGACATCCTCGCCGTTCTTTTCTCCAGATGTGATGGCCAAACATTCCATTGGGCCATTTGCATTCCGTTCTCCTCTACCACCGCAATAAAACTTCATGCAAAAGATCCAGGCGGAGAGAATTGGTTCTTCGAAGATCCCCCGCCTCATGAAAAATTATTGAGTTCGCCGATCGTTTGTGCTGCGATAAAGCTCGGTGGGCTTCCAGATTTCAGAGCTCACGATTTCTTGTTTTAACTGATACTTTATGATCTCAGGAAATATCGGGCCTCGCAGCCTCGACGAAGTCACGGGCTTACTCAAGGATATTCCACTCGCGATACCAGACAGCGATAAAAACACTGAACCGAGGTTCAGCTGTCGAGTATGGCTCAGGGAAGCGGTTCGACACCTCGACGCTGCAGGGCTCATAAACNTGCTCCGACATCAATGCACTTGAGGCCGAGTGTAGGAGCTACGCACTGGAGAACGACGCCTCACAGCCATCATACAAAGGGTATTCATTCTTCATATCTGGGGTCTCCAGCTAGTTATCTTCTATCACGGAGATGGGGTTATGTGGGCCGCGCTGATAACGCGATGGTTTTACGGCACTTCGACCACTCGTGTATCAAGTTATATATACACAGAAGACATCACAAAGGGCGTTTTTGAGGGTCCCCGAAAGATTTGAAACTGTTCCAATTATGGACGTCGAGGGTGGTTGACGCTCGGAATGATGACCAACACCATCCCACTTCGCACTTATCCCCCTCCCGATTGTAGTAGCTACTGCGAGCAACCCGTCAGCGCTCCGAGCTACACGCTGACAGTAACGATGACTCGACTCAAACTCCCCCTTCACAAGCAATGACTATCTCCTCGTCCCCAAGTTACTCTCGTTTACCTCTAGAAAACCTTCCAGCAAGGTTGACTACC
>JAPEVF010000054.1:0-26620 GCA_029747585.1 Pleurotus djamor
CGTGCACATCAACCCTGAAGGAGATGGACAAATCGAGAAAGCCACCCCCGACCACCCCCATTTTGACCGCATGGCTTTTGACTACACGAAGCTCAAGCCACTTGTACGTTTACTCTCTTTTTTGTCTTTGCTCGAGTTCATTCCTTTTCGTTTAGGATCATACGCTGCTCCTTAACTACTAGCTCGAAGCCCAGGGCTCATATTTTTTGAATCTCAACGTTGCATCTACTGTTTGTATTGTATCACATATCTTTAATACTTGTTCATGTTTCATGGTCAGTCATGGAGTATATCGTCAAGGTATAAAGGTATCAGGTATTGCCATATTTATATGGCCCTCCGTTCGTTATACCCACTCTACCTGTGAGAGGGGTAGCTCCTGAGGCCTTGGACCCCTGTGTGGGAATCAAGAGACATCCGTGTGAACGAAGTCCATGGACTGATGGGTGTGATGACGCGTCCTTCAACGCTTCAACCTAACATGGACTTCAGGCTTACTCACATGCGCCTACTTCTCAGGAAACTTATTTTCCTTGTTCATGACCCCGAATGTTCCTTACGAAAAGTGCATGAAAATGACATTTTTATCCTCAAAAAACGGGTATGTTGTCTCAGCACACTTGACCTTCGCCGTAACTATCATTTCGCTAATCGAGACTAGGATATGATGATATCAAAATGGCCCATCCTTTAGCCCAGGGATTGCTCGTCATCGACAGCATTTCGCAAGTTGGATTTACACGGGAAGATATCGTGGATTCTTCACAACCTGTCTACCATGGGATCTCAGACTCTCGCGTCGCCACGACGAACGTCCTCAGCGCTGGCTCGACCTCAAGTTCAAGTTCAAGCCCTCTTTCTACATCCCCGTTGTAAAGTAATACTCTATGCGCTGAATGACCCCGGCGGTATCACTCCTCTACCACCGGAGCATCCTCAAATACCCCATTGCAACGTCCATGTGCACTTCACCGACGACAATCACCACCGCCCGACCATACTCCAATGTTTCGTCGTTCCTTCTCCCCCTCTCAAATCGTAGCCGTGCAGACTTTCAAAACATAGTCTTGGGGCTGCCGTTTCCTTGGGCTCCGCTTGGTGCTACTGGCTTCGGTGTCGTTTGACCGACGTGGAAGGAGGAGATTAGGGCAGAGTCGGAGACGACGATGATATTCAGGAAGAAGACGTCGAGGCAGTTCGTTATCGAGACACATTTTCCTCTCGTGCGTTCCCTCGTACTTCTCCATTGTAACCTCCGCTTATAACTCTCTTCTCCATTCAGGAAACCTCTTCGCTCGCAGCCTCCCGCCCTTGGCCATGACCTCAAACGGTCCAACTACCCTTCCCCTCGTCTCAAGGCCTACTGCCGTCCAAACCGACCGCATTTGCAGAGCTTGGGCTCCCAAACGCGTTGTCTACCGCCCATCCTTCGCTTGTCAACGAACGTTCAATCATCGGGATCCTTCCATCTGACAGAGCTCGCGCCGATGCTTCCATATACCAGGGACAGCGCGTTTGATCGGGAGAATGGGGGCGCTGCTCGTCGGTGTCTTTTGGCATCGTTGAAATCATGGTTGCTCCCATCTCCTTCTAGGTTTCTGGCTCCGACCACGATGCCTTCTCTCCCCAATCTCCCTGCAAGGATGATTGTTTGGAAACGAGAATGTCTGCGCTCAGAGATCGTTACCCATGGTCCATGAGATAGGCTCGAACAGCTTTGGTATATAGAGTACCTGTTGGTACCAACGAGGTCGCTGTACACGTCCTACCCGCTACACGCCTTTTTATTCTCGATGTGACCAGTACCTGTCGCATTCGACCTTTCGTCCATCCTCCCCATCGAGGAATCTCCATCAAGCTCCAAGTTTCAAGACTCGCACTCACGTCGTGCCACCCCCTTCATCCCGTCCTTCAGCCGTTCCGAATGTCCGTGGGATGTTTGTGTCATCTTCACCTCCGTCCACGCGCTCGTCAGTACCGCCAGTGACCAGACATCAGCCCCCTCTACCTCTTCCATATCGTTGGACGCGCTCTTGAAACGCGCTGCGGGTGATGGTACGACTGTACAGTAAGATGGATGGGTACTGTGTTCAAGCTCAAATTGGACTCGTTCGTCGCCAGGACAAGTCGGATCCTTCCTTGGCTCCATCCATTCCTGTGTCGCTCGAAGATACCCTGCCTTCGTTGTACTCAATGCCTACTCTGGACGACATGACTGCGTGTTGAGTCCTTTCCTCCCCCCTGGCACATTCTCTAGCCCTCGATGTTCACCATCAAAGCCACAACAAACACCCGCCTCTTTCCTCCTCCTGCAACTTCGTTGTTGGCGTTAGCCGCAGCGCCGCAGTATACACTATGTAGTCGACATTGGGTCAGGGGTCGACACTACTTTTTCATCACCTCACTCACGATTCCATTACACCTTCTGCTTGGTGGTGGACGGCAACTCATGAATCCCCGTTGATACGGATAAGTTGGGGTCTAGCTAGTGCTGCGGAGGAGGTGGACGTAGACGATGACCGGAGACAATGACCGAAGACAATGTCTCGGTCGAGGCGACAGTGCTGAGGAGGATAATGACGAGTGCTGATGAAGGCGATGGCGATGACGAAGAAGAAGGAACCGTTCCCCACGTCCTGTGAAGATTTCGCGCTCGGAACGTCCATTTACCCCATCTTTACACTTTACATCCACCTTACGGTGGTTACGGTTTCTGTTGAGCGCTGGTCATCTATCACTGCGGTGCGAGCTCGGCGATGTTGGCTTTCAGGCAAGACTCTCATCGCTGTCGCTACGAAGTAGTGTGACCTGCGCAAGATGGAGTTCATTCTGATAATGCGGAAACAGATGGACTCGGAGAAGGTGGAATGAGGAGTAAGGATTTCTTTGGAACACGAGGACTCAGGGGATACAAGACACTCTAGATAGCTGGCTGCTTGCTAGACAGTTCGAATTCATACATAGCATGCTCCCGTACTGTCACCGTCGCTTGGCCTTACCTCAGGCTAGCGTACACATTTTCCATAATAGTTGATGCTCGTATTTACTCTACCTAGCAATACTCTACTCTATGATTTCTCTAGGCTTGACGATACCGTTGCCGCTTCTTGGTAACCTCCCCTGGAAGCTGTTTTACCGTCGAATATGTCTTCCTCCGTTTGCGTGGACGGCGGAGGACGACCGTACGTTGCTGCAACGACTTCGAAATTGGCTAGGACAGCCTGCGTTGCGGGTTTGGAATGGTCATAAAATATGAGAATATGTCTATAAGTACAGCGTTTACCATTCTTTACACTTGTGAATGTGAGTGAGTGACCTCGAATGGGGTCAGGACAAGTCACTGAACGCATGCTGAAGGGGGAGGTAAGTCGGGGTGGGCGCTAAGCGTAGCGCCCAGCACTGTAAGATGAAGTGGCGCTCTGGCTTCGCACTTTTCCTTCTAACCACGAATCATCGTGCTACATCACTGGTGCGATTCCGCTTCAACTTGCCCGTCTTCTACACGCATACTGCTCCAGCGTGAAATATCAAGTTTTCTTACCGTTGGAATGATGGTGGGCAGGTCTTCTCTCATGAGGGAAAGGTAACATGTTCATTCACGCACTGATTGATCGCGATTCTGCGTCGAAAATTGTAGGCAATCTTGACCGATCATGAAGCCCAAGGCGCTATTGATGGGGAGATCAAGAAATACCAGGAGATCATCCGTGGTCTCCATACACGCAGAAATACACATGCGGCGATCTCAAAGCTCCCAAACGAGCTCATCGCGCAAATCTTCCTCGAATGCAGTGCGCTCAATGGAGGGGATGACTTCACGTATACGCGGTGCCGGCTAATGAGCATCTGTACTACGTGGAGGGAGATCGCCCTTGCGACGCCTCAGCTCTGGACCTTCATTTCACTCAGACGACCTCAGTGGCTTGCGACATCGCTTCACCACTCGAAATCAGCACCCCTCATCGTCGAGTACACAAAAACGCAGCAAACCTTGGACTCGGATCTGGTAGAAACCTTGAAACATGAAATGCATAGGTTCAAGGACCTCCGTGTCAACTGGCCAAGAGCGGATGCATCAGCTCTACTTACCCAATTTTTCAACCAACCACTTCCACGCGCATCTCTCCTTCAAAAGCTGGTCATAGACATGAATTTGCCCACAGATGTCGGAGCCTTGAACATCGAGTGGACTCTAGAACCCGTCATTATGGACCTGTTCTGGGCTGAATCGTCTGCGCTTTGGTCAATGTCCCTTGAGAACGCCCTACCCAGTTCCACCACACGCCTACCATCCTTGACGCACTTTAACATTGATGTATCCCGTGAAGGGCACCGCCTCTCTCTTCCCTGGCTGGCCGAGTTTCTTCAGAACCACCCAACGCTAGAAAATGTCGATATCAGAACGATCTCCTCTGGTCATTCTGCCACACTTCCCGCACTTCCGATATCACTGCCAAACCTAAGATCACTGACATTGATCTTCGCATCCCTCAAAGAATCAAAGCTTTTCCCTCACCTCGAATTACCATCCCCGCCACCGAATACATATATTGCCTTTTTCAACAGTCCTGACGATGACGAAACAGATGATCAGGGGGATCCTGTACGTTCTCAGCTCCGACAGCTTATCTCTAACGCCGCCTCTGCGTTGCTGGATGCAAATTCCTCTCCTTCTCCGTCGCTTCAAGCCACTTTCTTAGCATCAACAGCCTACCAACTGATCGTCACGACCGTAGAAGATGACCCAGATCCATTCATGCTATCCATCTTGAATCTACCGCCGCAGCTCAGAAGCCCAGTCGTCCACTTCACTACAGCCCTTCCGCTAGAAAGAATCACTCAACTCTACCTCTATGGGCAAGTACACGGCTGCGAGTGGGCGGCGTGGAGGAACCTTCTTCCCCATCTAATCGAGCTTGAATGGGTCTCCGTTAAGAGTGTAACCACCCTCCGATTATTCGCGCGATCAACGATACCTCTATACGACCTGATGGCAGCAGACTCCGAGGTGCCTGTGTTTGGCAACCACAAGCTGACCTCAATCCATGTGGACGGTGACAGAGCCTCGACGGCGCGCGACTGGATGAGGTTCATTGACATGTGTAGGAGTCGAGCGGAACATGGGATCGGAATAGAAATCGTGAAGATTTATGAATGCAAGGTAGCGGAAGAACATGTGCGGGAATTGGAGGAAGTTACGGACGTAGACTGGGATGAAGATGACGATGAGTCCACGGACAAGGAGGATGAGGAAGAATAGATGGTGTAATAATCAATATATGGCTTTATTCAGTACATACAGGCTGTACTTTGACTACGCCGAACGTAGCGCCTGGCGCCCTTGGATCGTTTAGCTTCTTCTTCTTGTAACCATCAAGCAACCATCAAGTGATTTCCATCTACGCAGTACACCAAACCTAAAAGATTGTTCACCCGTTGACATCGTCAGCTTTCTTCTTTGGCTTTTGACTCAATCGTCGATCCAAGGTCAAGGTAAAGCACGGGATTGGTCCATCCTTCCACTTACTCGCTCATCTCTAGAAGATCTCTGTAGGAAGGGTAACTATACTTTACCTACTCACCCGTCGAAAGCCAAATTCGTCCAAGGTTTCCAACGCGCGTTTCGATAGTCTGGAATTGGAAGGGGTTCAGGTGGACAACGGCCTGAAGACTGGTCGTTACTTGCTGATATCAGAGAGCACATCATACATGTGAAAAGGGCAAACGGAAGTTGAACACCGAGGACTCTTGATTTTTGTATGCGAATTTGAGGGGCACACCGAGGTTGAATGGGATGGAGTTTAGGGAGCCGAGTTCAGAGTCGACAGAGTGAGTGGAGCACCTTGGAGAGATATGTATAAGACTTGGCTCGATTGTCCTAATGAAAATGTCTTCGTCCTGGTTGAGAAAACTGGTCGAAGCTTCCTCAAAGATCACACTCCCTGACAGTGAGAGGGGTCGCTCCTGATGAAAGTCTTGACTGTGGGAACGGTCATGCCAGACCCAAGGGCGATGACGCGTCTCAGACTCAGAGTCGTGAACCCCAGATCCTTATGTCGCGACATGGCCCTGGTAAGTCTTTCTTTGAAATGGTAGACATTGAGCTCATTCACATATGATGAAATCCCTCTTAGGGAGCTTCATTTACCCCACCCAACTTGGTATGCCGTCTCAGTACGCCTGACTGTAAGCTGGTCGAAATTATGAAAATTTCCAAACGGAACAACCTTTTGTTGTCTGCATTTCTCTGCTACCAACTTCGGCACTGCATTCACTGTGTCATTCTCGTGGGAAATGAAGCTCGATGGGTACATACAGGATCGGCTTTCAGGCTTCCTACAACGGAACAATATGGCAGTATTCGCGTCTTCCTGGCGTATACCTAAATACGACGTCACCCCGCATCCTTCTCGAATCCTAGGGTCCGTTGCGAGAATATCCGATCCTCTCAAACTGGAGCTTTCCGTTTGGTTGCTGTCATTTTTGTTGGCATAGCTCGGTGCTACTGGCTTCAGTTTGCTTAGGCGAGGTGGAGGGAGTGGAGGACGCGGTCGAGTGGAGGATGGTGAAGCTTGAAGTCGGACTCGAACGATTTGAATATGTCAAGCTGAGGCTGGCTTGGATATCGTGCGTTCCTTATACTTTCATGCCAGACACTTTGCTCACCTCTCTGTTGGCAGGATCGAAATCATTTCCATGAACTCGAGAGATTGCTGCAGTGTTCCTCTCCGCGTCATTCCGGGTCCTGCTACATCAGCTCCAGAGCAACGACTTGATTTGCGAGGACCTACAACCAAGCAACCTCTACTTCCTGACGAGCACGATTCAATGGGGCGCGACTGGGCGCATTTGAACCAAGCATGTGAAGCCCGCCAGCGCCATGGGAAACCAATACGGAAACTGAAGATTCTGTGTTGCAATATTGACATCATTCATTCGAAACTTCAGCCCGGCGGTGAAGGACTCGCATTGACTGGCTGAGTTTTAACTACTCAGCCTCAGTGTTGGCAAGTCGAGCGGGGAGCACGATACTTCTTATGAGCAATACAGAGGTTTAGCAACACTTTTCGATGATTATAGAAAATAAAATGATTCCCTAGAATGCACTAGGTACATCGGTCATCAATCACTAACAAACCGTAGTACTCTGATAACCCGCTTCTTCAAAATTCAAGTCGCACATGGACAGGTACCGGTTACATCTTTCCGATCAAACTTACCACCAAGTTTGACGCTTGACACTTTCTAGAGGTCGTTTGGCCGAGGAATCTGACCGCAGCACCGATAGGGACACTTCGGGATTTGATTTTTTGGTAGATAGACGGTTGGTGCTTCGATGGGAAGTGGGTAGAGCACACGAGGAAGCGTCGATATCGCGTTGGATAGGGCGTAATCAAGACACCGAGTTGAAGGTCGTGAGATTCGCCGTATATATGAGGTAGGTGGGTAGGTGAGAGACCTTGATGTGGTTCGGTGAGGGTTCGGTCAGCGTTGTTTCACAAAGTGCCGCGTGTCGGCTTCGAAGTTCGAGGCGGAGGTACCAACAAGATAAAGACACTCCCATATTTGGGTGGAACAATGAGTATAAAGGCGTCTCCAGGTTGTCGATTTCATCTAACATCCTCATCCACAAACATTCGCTGCGGTACTACTTAGTAGAAAGTCTTGATCACACCCGCAACGATGAAGTTACCAGCTCTAACCTTGGCTCTCACCGTGTCTGCTTTCGTCGTTGTTTCGAACGCCGGACCTGTCGAACGTGTAAGCAGCGACACTGTTCATCACATGCGTATCCGGTACTGACACATTCCGTTAGCGCGAACCTCTTCTAGGGTATGTTCTGCCGGGCTTAAGATCACATTTCCTCAGCGCATGATTGGTTTGATTAGGCAGGAGCAACGAGCTCTAATGAAGCGCGGCTCAGACACGGTGTGAGTCTATCTCTGTCAGAATCAAGAGCAACTGAAATCAATAAAACCCATCTATCTAGCGACATAGTAAATGTCCCCGACGCCTGGGGGTGTCCCCGACATATCTGTGATTGATGAAGAGCGTGTGCCTAGCAGAAATGTGGGATGGGGATGAGAGTCTGCGACAGTTGAAGATATCATCAGACGTTGAAGATGTTCTTATGTATTTAAGAATATGGATCACAATGTTTGCGAGAAGAGACATTGAAATACCTGAACTAAGTGGGATATAATGGATGATTGATGGTAAATAGCCCTCACGGTACGCTCAGACTACGAGAATGGTTCTTGGAGGTATTTGATGTGGAGTCATGTTCAAGTTCCGATTGACAAGGATCGTCAATAGAGTGGATATATGTACTCTGCCTTTTGTTTTCGTGGGGAGTTATGAAACCTTTGTCAGGTAAGCGAAACCCGACTCATTGAGACTTGAACTCGGCGAAAGACCCAATGCATTTGATAAAATGGCAATGTTGTCGAAGTATTGACAAGATGGAGTACATATAAGTTTATTTATCATTCAAGTGTCGAAGTCCAGCTAGAACCAATGAGTCTGTGGGAGCGCAGTCTTGTAGTTGTGGGGGCTTTCTTAGGAACTGGAGCTCGCTCCCAGCTCAACGACAAAGGAATCTGGAATGAAATCAACACAAATTCAAAGTCGCACAGTCGATCTGAGGGGTACCTCTCTCAGCAGCTCTTCGGATCGTTTCTCAATGTAGTCGTCCATGATGTTAATCTTCTCCGAAAGTCGATCATTGAGGCGTTGGCACGACCTGCATTCCGGCTTCTCTTCGACTCTGGGAGGAAGATATGAACTCGCATTGCGAGCAACTTTGAGCGGTGCGCCATTCACCGCGTCGTCGCCGATTTTATTGAAATACTGTTTCCATGATAATGGGAAATGCTGGGCAGCGAAACGTACTGATGCGCAGTCGTGGTCCCATGCTTGATTGTTCTGTATGTCTTTTTGCGCAGATTGGGGGATTGATTGGATGGCTACACGAAATTTCATGTGGTATTGAAATAACTGGTGGAAATCCTTCGCATCCGGTAGAAGGTTGACTGATGCGAATTGAGTAAGTAGTTCATCAGCCTTGAACAACAGAGATGCCTCTGCAGCCTGACGTGCGACGACACCCCATTTGTGGTGACACGCCAGGGCGTATGCTTTCGCGGGGAAGTCTTTGATCTCTGTCATGGCCAAAGCCTGGTAGGAATTCTCCATCCGAGCGGTTACGGTCGACATATTGAGATTACTCGCAGCTTTCAGAACATTGTGGAGGGTGGAGATATCGTTGATAATCGGATCGGTCACTGGGTAGCAGTATCGGAGAAGGGAATCGAGTGTTGAGGAGTTCTCTCGAACTGAGATGAGGGGGAGGTTGTTCGTTCCGGTCGAGTCCCCCAGGGGCTGGTTGGTTTCGGGATTCTTCCCGAAGAAGGGGGAAGCCATGAGAAGGAGGATTTTGTGGACGTGGAAGTCTACGTCATCGGAGGAGCGTAGGATTAGGTCGGCGTTGGGTCCATCGAATGGAGCAGATGCGAGCTTTGGTGTTGTCATTGTGATTGAGGAATTACTGTGGTATCTCGGAGTTCTACTGGAACGCGGCCGTCTGTCAAGCGGATGGTGGGTAGTAGAGATGTGTAAGACAAACCTGAACTTGATGAATGTCAACCAGAAGGTAATGATACATCAAAACGGTAGATGAACAGTCTTATATAGTGATGATGCTGGACTATATATAATTAGATGGTCAGATAGAATGCGGCAGAGTAGATTGGCATCTGACCAGGCCTCAGCGTTCGCTTCTTGAACTAAGCAATCCACTTGGCACCATTGTTTCGTCTCATTCTTGCTGTGGTCAAGCTCATGGCGCTGCGGATCGTGGACCGTGCCGTTGCAAGGAGCTACATCAGACCTTCGAAATATTTCAGCGTACCATCGAGAGCAGCACAATCAGAACCAAAAACCTTCATACGGAAGCCTTTCGGAATCCTGCGCGATGGGTTCATATCGTAGGTGCTTAACAAATTACTGCGTAAAGCGACTTCTACCAAGATTTGATGTAGAATCCGAGACACAGGTCACGATGTTGGTACTCTATCTGATGCGTGATATTAGTAGATAGTCCATGTGTATTCGAGGAAGACTGGCACCAAAAAAGTCCGCGGTCGACTACGAGACAAGGAAGATGGGGAAAGCAATATGAAGGGTAGACGACGGAGGGTATAACACGGTATGTAGACGGTCCATACGAAGCCTGAGATCTTGAGAGGTTATGTCCATGAATGCGTCGGTCCGATAATGCAACAACTAGCAACAATATTTAATGTCCTAGCATCCACCCCAGCCTACCGCAATGGCGCTGACGAGTCCAAAGGGCACCAACACCATGCCAGCAGCAGCGCCCCTCTTCTACTCGAGCATTGGCGTTGAAGACGACGAGTGTTTGAGGAGGGAATCCGAGCCGAAGGTGTTGACGTCCGCCGGGATTGGGGAAGGGAAGGGAAGGGCAACCGAAGTAGAATGCTTGCATCGGTTCCAGCAGAAGCCGGGGTAGGGGCTGTATCCTGGGTAGAACCTAGATGGGTACAGCTGATATACAACACATGGCAAGTGGTGATAGAGTAGTCCAATCGTTCGTGCGTATTCGAAAGAGACAGGTAAGTATGAAAGGAGTGTCCATGGATAAATACGGAAAAAGGAAGATGAGGAAGGGGATATCAAAGGGTGGAAGGGCGTATAGAGTAAGGGAGTCAAGACAGTCCTTGAAAGTGTCCACGAAAAGGGGGGGAATGAAAAAAAAGGTCTCCCAGGTCCTAGCCCATCTTAACGCTATAGAGTAGGTGAGTCCAAGTAACATCAACGTCGCGAGAGCAGTAACGTCCCTCTGATACTCGAGCGTTGGCATTGATGACGACGAGACGTTCAGGAGAGAAGCCCCACTAACGCGCTCTGGAGTCCAAACGTGATCGCGTGATCATCCATCTAGCAATAGCATACAACCGGCTTCGACAGATACGCGGCGTAAACGGTACAAACGGTCGCAACGACGATATCCGCACCGACGCTCTCGCGAGGAAGTACGGATGATGAAGGAAGATGGACACGACGAAGGGTGACAGCGCCGCCGCCGGCAAGGGAGGGAAACAGACTTGTTATTGACGTCCGTTGGGATATGGGAGGGGAAGGGTAACCGAAGTAGAAGGTTGGCATCGACTCCAGCATCGTGACACGAAAGCGAAAGCCCGGGAGGCATGCGCCTGAGGATGTGCTTGACGTCATCCCAGGAAGGAGACGGCGGCATAGCACCACCCGACGAGCGAACGGACAGGTCAGCGTCGGGTTCAACCAGTGGCGAAAGCCGGTAGACGTGGGGGTGGGAGTGGTTGACGCTTTCATGGATAGTGGTGTTGACCAAGCCTTTCGCACCTCGACGTCTAGCTGGTGTGATGTGCGGGTAAAACGGCTAGTGAGGAGATGGAAGGTTAGAACATCAAGATGGACGGTGCGAATTGCCACACACCTTGGAATCCCATACATGGTTTACCCAAGCGGTGGGTAGCGGAACCGACCCGACAGCCATCTCTCCGTTGGGGATTCGACTCATTGGGCGATGCAAACTTGAAGAAGGCGAGATACAATGTGATTCGACCGCGTTGAGAGTAAAACGCGAGCACTTCGCGGGCGCGAGCGCGTGAGGTAAGGCTGTTTTCCGTGCTGCTTTTCGGAAGGAGGTCAGAGACGGTATTGTATGCTATGAACATAAGATCGACATACCGGCAACGGCAAAGCGGATACGCTACTGAGCACCAATCAAAAGAAGAGCATCGGGTTCAACCACCACCGATAGTCGATAGACATTTGCGTGTTTGATCATCGATAGGGCCGACCAAGCCTTTCGCCTTGAGTACTGTCTGGCGCGACCTCCGGGAAAAGGACTATCGGAACAGAAGGTTAGAAGGTTGGGATGCACGGTGGTGGTTGACACACACCTTGAAATACTACCCACATCGCTTGTCCGAACGACAGAGCTGCAGCCGTCTCTTTGTCGAGGACTCGAGCTCATCCACAGCAGGGCGATGCAAACCTGAGAACGATGGAAGACGAGGCAATCCGGGCGCGTGCGTTTCGGAGGCGAGTACTTCGTGAATGTGTGGAACACAGTCCCTGAATTCGTTTTGGCAGCACTTTACGGGGATGGTTTAGAGACCGTGTGGTATGAAGACAAGACTGACATACCAACGATGACGAACCACTGAGTACAACCAATATCACCATCACTAACGAACCACTGGCCTCGATACCTCCGCACGGTTTGTACGTAGAAATGAGCTTCATCGTCGGTCTTGACACGGTGCCTAGGAGGAGGAACGACGAACATTCGAGTCAGCGACAAGGAAACCCCCGTGAACTCAACTCACTTTGAGTAGCACACAGCCAATCCCATTCTTAACCTGCATCTAAATCGCCCTGGGCATCCTCGTTGAAAGCAAATGCTATTGAGGTTGTGTTTGGTGTCGGTCGGCGAGACTGGGGCCTACGATGGTCCAAACGTTCAACGATTCCTGATCTAGAGTACCATGAAAAGCTGGTCAGAGGAGCGACGTAGACCAGTACGATGGATACAGACGATAATTCGGTCGGTTTCTTTCCAGCATGTTGGCGATGATGGTGGTGGGGAGAGAGAAGGAAAGAAGCGCCCGATGAGACAAAAATAAATCCACCGAGCGCTTAGATTTCAGCGTTGCGACCATCATCTCCTACAGTCATAGCATCAAAATGGTACGCGTTTCTGAGCGTGTTTCCTGATTATTTCTCACTGAAATCACCTAGGCTATCTTCAGTCGCGTCGATCTCGAAGCCCAGAGTCTTACTGACGACGAAATCGACAGACACAGTGTCAGAGCACTCATCCGAGACCTATGTGCGCGTGGAAATACCCACAGCGCGGTCATGAAGTTTCCCAATGAAATACTGTCGCGTATCTTCACGGAATACAAGACGATTGTCGACGCGTCCGGCCTCAAGACTCGAACCACCATCGAGTACCTGCTCCTGCTACTGAACCTGACGCGTGTCCGCAGTTGTTGGCGTCAGGTAGCTCTGGACACCGCGTTCGTAGTCCGTATGGTCGAGAAGCACCCTGGATCGGCACAGTTGGGCTGCAGAGTCGCTCAAACGATCCAAACGATCCAAACGATCCAAACGGTCGCCTCTGACGGTTTGAAGTCTTGGCTCTCTGGGAACCGTCTGCCCTCCCAAAACTCCAGAAGACCTCCTCTCTACGATCATGGACGCATCGACGCGTTTTCAAGACGTCGACATCCGGCTTATCGTAGCCGAACGGTAATACCACACCGACATCAAGTTCAATTTCGCGGACATGATGCTGGCTACGTGTGATCATAGCGATAGATTCACGATTAACTCCCTTGGTCTTTGTCCGCCATTTAGTCGCTGCTCGGAGTCCGTTCACGGCCCACAGGTCTGGGGTGCTGCTTTGGTGTAATATCTCGATGGCACCATTCCTCGAAACCCTTGAACGCCGAAGGGAGCAGGGTCGGATACTCGACGAGCCACGGTTCCAGGGACTGTTCCATGTAGAATGAATAACTTGGGGCCGGGGCATAAAAACCCCCGAGTCTAGTAAGCGCTCACGACCGCCACTTGATGCTGAACTAGCTTGAACCAAAATCAAACTGCCAGGAAACTTCGAGCGTCACTCTCCTTCCACGCGTTTCCTACCTCTAAGAACAAGGATTATAACGAATGGTACTTCCCAATGCCCATTTCCCTGTTCTAAGCTAACACCCTTCTCACACCAGGCCATCGTCTCGCAATCTGATATCGACGCCATCAGTACGATCGACGCAGAAATTCTCCGGTATACGCAGCTCATCACCGCGTTACGCAATCGAAGAAACTCGCACATCGCGATCTCCAAACTTCCCAATGAAATCTTGTCTCGCATTTTTGTCGCCTGCAAGATAGCTGCGGCCATAGCTGCGGACGTGGAGGACGACCAGGATAACCTCCCCACGTTGCTGACCTTGACCAGCGTGTGCCGTCAGTGGAGCCACGTTGCCCGGGATACCTCTGATCTCTGGTCGACGATCTCGCTTTCCAGGCCTGGTTGGGTAGCTGAAACTTTCCGACGTTCAAAGCAGGCACCGCTGAGGATCGTTGGTCCTCTGGTGAAGTTTTGCCGTGATCAAGGTCGCAGAGATCTGTTAGCGACAATCCTCTCAGCAACTCCCCGGTTTGTGGAAGTTGACCTTACGGTTGCTTTCCACCTCCCCGCCCAGTACTCACACGAAATGTTCGATTTACTTGAAAAGTATGGGAGTCATCCTGCTCCCCTTCTTCAAGGCTTGCGATTAAGCTACGAGTGGTATGACCGAGACGATGACAGACTCGTCATGGAGGGCTTCCCACCTGTCTTGATCAACCTACCATATATCAATGTGAAATCCCTTCAATCCATGACACTCAAGAATATTGTTCCAACCACCGTCCCCACCATGCCACGCTTGACGGTTCTCATCATCGAAACCTATGGCTTCCAAAGTGAAGAGGAAGATGAATCATATCTATCCGTGCGAATAGCGCTCAACATTCTGCGAAATACGCCCGTGGTCGAAACAGCATCCCTTGCCATCGTTTCCTCTACCACCTCCGCCCTTACTACACTCACAGATTCTCCACCCATCCTTCTGTCATACCTTTGGAAGCTATCTATAGTCACCACAAATACGATCGAGTCCGTCATGTTCTCTCGTCTAGACCTCCCAGCCTTACGAGAAACCTCCATATCGTACGTGAACGATGCAGACGATCCAGGCCTCCAAGCTGGCGGAGATCTATCCCACCTTCAGCTTCAAGTGTCGCGTAGCATTCCCTCTGACATCGAAAACCTCAAAATTACTGCCAACACCGAGCCTCTCCAGAAGGCAGGAGCAGAATACAAACTTCGGATTGCTGAGGACTCAAACATCGGCCGTCATTTATTTGAGCTCGTCTTTCTTGAACCCCCAGTAACAGATCAACAAATCAGCATTTTCCAAGCGCTTCCACTTGGAAGATTAACAAGTCTTATCATTGGGATGCAAGACTATGATGAAGCCGTCGCCTGGTCTGCTGTCATCCCACTTCTTGTTCACCTCAAGCACATTACCATTGACACGGCTCACATCCTTCGCCTACTTGCATCCTCGCCCAACGGCGGCGACCCTCAAAACACAGTCTGCAACCCCGACCTAGAGACAGTAACATTTGAGAGGAATGCTCTGGAATCACTGGACGAATGGGCTCTCCTCATCTCCATCTGCGGTTTTCGTCACGATCGTGGAAAGCCAATTCAGCATTTGACCGTGGAAATGGTCGGCTGGCAACACAGGCGGTACGCTACGCAATTATCGCGCCTTGTGAAGAAGCTTGAGATGTCGCCAGATCGTGGGGCGATATCCGACAGTGACGAATCGATGACTGGTGATTCAGAATAACATGGGAGATCTGGGAAGTCTTGTAGAATATTGATAACTTGAGAGGGGGTGTGGTGAAAATATAGTCAAGCACACAACGCGCGATCGCGAGAGTCGAAGGAGACGAGCTGACAGAGGCCGGGAACTGTCCGACTTTGGAAACAGCCACAACGGTGCACGTAATTTACGGATCGCCACATTGATAACGTTGACCGTCAACCATCGTAGCCAANCAGCCTCATCCCGATTGGAGTTGAAAGAAGAGAAAAAAAATTAACACTAAAAGGTAAACGAATTGGAACGAATACGTGAAGTGCCACCCACCACTCCGTCGATACTTGATTCACTCTAAAGAACCACACTATTAGCCTCGTCCACTTCCCCCAGCACTTCGTGCACGTTCTCGTGTCTGGGTGTCAAGCTAACACGGAATGGCATTGGCGTGCGTCCAGAGAGACCCTCGTATTCGTTGAGGGAGATGGGTTCGCCAGGAACGCTGTCGAAGTTGAAAGACCAGAGGAGTCGGGAGATCGACAGGAAGAGTTCACGTTCGGCGATTACTATCGCTGGACAAAGACGTCGACTATCATGCGCGGGGGAGTCAGTAGTTGACTTGAGGCCGAAAGCTCTGAAGGAGACTTACCCGGCCCCGAACGCCCAATGGTCTCTGTTTTGTGGGTCGCCTTGCTTCGCTGACTCAGAGGCACTGAGGTCGTCCCCGAGATACCGATCAGGGTTAAAAGACCACCTTCAGAAGGATAGAGGAAAAGGTCAGACGCGAAATGCAAAGAATCCAGTCAAATTCCTCACGGATCTGGGTATCTCTCTTCGTCGTGATGGAGAGCATACACATTCAAGATCATCACCGTGTTCTTCGGGATGAAATATCCGTTGTAGACGAAGTCCTCGTCAGAGCAATGGGGAGTACCCATCCAAAATGGTGCGTGGACGCGTAATACCTGTCATGGAACGACAACCCCCATCAATCTAAGTCCGGACATCATCATTGTTTTGGTAAGTAAGATAACCCACCTCTTTCAGAATCGCTCGGCAATATGGTAGCTTGGATTCGTCAGCAGCAGTTGGCCAGGTATCCCTTCCTATGACACGATCGAGCTCTTCATGAGCTTTAGCAGCGATGTGTGGGTGCGAAGGCATCAACGCGAGGAACCACTCAATGATACCAGAGGTCTAGTAAAGCACACGAAAGACCAAATAGAGTAGAGTAAGTGATCACCATTATCATTCAGGATCTCAAAAAANCGCACCGAGTGGACACCTCCTGTCGTAAACGCAATGAAGAGGAAACACATATCTTCCCAGGTAAGTTTCTCCTCTTCTTGACACAGCAGCATTGTTTTGACAAGGTAGTCGGATAATTCTTCGCCGGCTTCGAGACTCTTCTTGACGCGCTGGATCAAAGCGCCGTAGACATTGAGGAAGTCACTGTGGAGTTTCTGGGCGCGAGAACGGGCGGTGGTTGGAAAGAATTGTAGGATTTTGATGAAATCAGTGGCGTTCGTCCATGGGCCTATGTGTTCCGTATGAGTAGCTAGGAGAGAGACACGGAACCGCAATTGCGGCTGTGAAACACATACCCGTCAGTTGCATAAATTCCATCCCCAAGCGGATTGCCTCAGCCACCAAAGGGTCAGAGGCAGATGGTGTCCTCGTCCCCAGCGCCAAGGTAAGCATCATACTATTCCCTTTTCATGAGAATGTGGGAATGTGTCCAGCAGCGAGAGGCACATACTTGAGAGCGAAACGTCCAGCGAAGCGTGCTGGGTTGACAGGTACCTCCCCTTTTCGTGACTCGCTGTACAGCGATGAAGCCAGGATGTGCGTTTCGTAGTCGATAGTGTCGGTGAAGGCGTCGACGGCTTTCGTATTTAATAGCCACATGGCAATCTTTCGATGCTTCCTCCTAAAGATCGAATTTAGCAGATTGTCTCGCTCAAATGGATCGAGAAAGCGTACCACATATCATTATACTTCGATCCCGTGATTGCCCCGCGTAGCCTTCGTCGAACATATGCGATTGTTTGATGTTGAGGATGAGATGTGTTAAGCAGGGCATACTTGGTACTGCGAATGGGACGATATTCTTGAGGTTCATCGTACGAAGGGACCTCATATCCGACCACGGGAACCGGATCAGCGTAGGTCCAAAGCCATAGTACACCTCCGCGATCGATTCGTCGTCGGGCATGCCCCCAAAATTGTGTTGAGGCCCTTCATATGCGATGTTTAACGTTCGGAGGAGAGGGGACGGATCTCTTGTGTACTTTTGGAGGAGATTTAAAGGGTCCCGCGGGCGGTGTGGATGGTCAAAGGAGGTGACCATAAGGTCGAGTTTCACAATCCTGGGCGTTGCTGAGAGGAGCTTGGAGAGAAGGAATTCCGATTTTTCATCGAAGCAGAGGTTCGCCAAAGGCCCAATTATCGTCAAGGGAGCCTGCTTTGACCGCTGGAATGCTTCAGCCACCCATGCGCGCTGATGAAGCGATATGGTCGACCACAAGTCGGGGGTCTCCAGAGCGACGTGACTCCAACGACTGCATACGCTCTTTAAAAGCAGAAGCGTAGTGATGTTGTCTTGATTGCGAGTTTCCTGTCGTGCCACATCCGCAGCTGTCTTGAAAATGCGAGATAGGAGCTCATTGGGGAGCTTGTTGATGGCGATGTGGGTGTTTCGACGCGTACCGAGAGCTCTGATGAGGCGGGTGTATCTGAGAATCTCCAAGTCGATGGCATTGTTCGCTTCGACATCGGCTTGCGTGATGAGGCCCTAGTTTGAGACGGATGTTGGTTGAAGATCAGGAAAGGGGTTGAGCGAACATACCATTGCTGCTGCTAAAAGTCAAAATCGAGCACAGTACCCGGAGTTCAGCTGTTCAATCTAAGGGAGGATGTTTCCTTCGTTCAGTTCCTAGGACAAGAAAGAGACGGGGGACAAGAGCAATCGCGGTTCTGTTGTTTGGCAGGTGGTTTAGATTATAAGGGGCCTCTAAGCGCTCGTTGAGTCAGTTTTGACAACGACCGGCGCTTCCTTCACGTTTTGAACCAACCATGTCTGGACCAAGACAGTCGCGTTCGTCAGTCGCATATTCCTCTTGTCCGCTGCCAAGCTCAACCATATCGAAACGTCGAGCTACTTGCAACTCCGCGCTACCAAAAATTGGGTCATCTGCGCTGTTGGGAATCGCCATCATCCATGGGCATTGGGACTTGAATTGCGTAAGTTCGCTGGCAGCACTTTTCGTAGTTTCGGTTCTCAGGTCGAATAGTACAGGTGCAGGCTTCTAGCTTCTATTCTACCCGGCAGGTAGTGCCAGCCTGACCTTGTCGCGTCTCAAGTACACGATGGCAGGAGAGCCAGGACCAGCGAGGCCGTCCCAAAGTGTCCCAATCAATGGAGGAACTTAACTCTTAGTTGGCCGTGCCACAGATATCGGTTGTTTCTTGTTTCGTTGTGCTTGGGTAACCAGTGCGTCAGCCTCATTTCAATTCCTCTCTCTCTCTTTCTGACCTATGCTTGAAGGGGGACACACGCACAGGCTTCATAATCGTCTGACGAACTTTGCTACAACTATACCTTGTTTTCCCTCATCAGCAACTGTTGTTGGCATCTTGGGATATCCTATAGAATGCACTTCGGACGGGTATGTAGAGTCTGGTAGTCAGACCGACGGTGTAGAGTAATGCTCGTCGTGGTTATTTTTATTGTCCTTTACGTCCCCTTCCATTTTTGAGACGATACTGACGCGAGCTCTCAGGTAATTCCAAGTCGCTTGTTCAGACTCTATGAGCTCCTCCTTGTGCCTTCGTAGACTATTGAGTCTCTCGGGGGTGTTCATCTGGTTCTTTCCATAACGTTTTCAGTCTCAAAGAAGTTGACATCTAGGAGAATTGTCCTCCGTCATAGACCTCTGGAAGTATCGATTTGTTCCTCCGCCCCGATTTCCCCACAACCGCACATATCTACGAAAGCCTCTGGAGACCTGGACCGAGTGATAGAGAAGGGAACTGGCCGACTTGAGCCAACGAAAGGAAGCTCCCATACTGCACCCATCATCCATGATCACGATCATTGGCAGCCTGATCATCTGACGACGGGTTTGAAAGCAAGAATGCTCAAGAAATCTCCGCCACGGCAAATCATCTTTTGCCCTCCCCTCGGAGTCTTTGTGACAGCTCCAAAACTCATATCGATGATCGTGCTCGTTCCCCGATGACGAGCTTTTCTCAGTCTAGAATGTATGACTGGCTCTGGAAGCAAGCTACAATCGCACGGATAAACACAAGAAACCGTTCGCGTCCCTTCATTGCGAACCCAAGCTTTGCTTAAATATGCTTTCGGTTCAGCTTCGACTCACTGCTCACACCTCAGACCTCCTCTAGAGTAATTTCTGTCCTCACTCTCAACGTCTGACTCGTTCATCGATATGTCGTCCTCATCGTCGTCCTATGGTCTCGCTTACATCCTTGAAGATATCACGGGGGTACTCTCCCCTTCATCCAACTCCGAGTTCGTCGATATCTACGGACGTATGCGGCTTCTCGTACGACGAACGATGCCGGATCGACCGGTCTATATGATCTTTAATACAACCAGCAATCGTACCAACACCAGCACAAGTACTCAAGGTCAAGGAAATACCGCACAAGCTTATAATGCACGCTCAAGTGCCGTGAGCCTGCAGCCGCTGATCGCTCTCGACTTTGGCTTGGGCCCGGGGTTGGGTGCCGCGATCGTCAGCTTTCCTTCTGGCGTTTCGGTGCCGATGAATAGTTACATGGCGAGAGCTATGGGAAGGTGAGTTTTTCTTCAAACACCCTTCGTCGCGGTACCAACTACAGCCTTCTTTTCCCTTTCTCTTCACAGCTCCAAGTCTCGAATTTTTCGAGCATCCGATGGAAGCGAGTATTGCTGGACTCATCGTGGTCAGCGGGATCAAGAATGGGCCGTAAGTCCCCTAGCCTCAAGTTTCTCTCCATACCCTCCCTCGTGTTGGGTTTCTCACAGGCGTTTTCTTTCCTCTCCTTTAATCACAGTGCACCAATCAAGTGGGCCGGCTCGTGTCGTACTACTCCCTCAAACCCCTCGGCGAGCCCGCTTATTCTCGATCGTCAGGGTGCTCCTTGACCATTGAAGAGGCGTATGTAAACCTCGCTGCGGGTAAGCCTCACCTACGCACCCACTTCATCAAAAGACTGACTGTTGACCGGGACCCTTTGTTTCTCAGAGTTCCTTGCGACATTTCTGATCATGCGACACATTACACTGAGCGGTCTCTAATTCGCAGTAGTTTACACAAGTTTACAAGATCTGACAGATTTCTTCGTTCATGCTTTCCCCTCGCCCTTTATCTCGCATTTGTACTCTACGCTTACTTTGACATCCGTGCCTTATTTGTATACGATCTCTTTACCCTCTTAGTTCGAAAAATCCACGACCTCCCAGAGCCTGCGTCCCCATTGAACTTCGAACCAGGGATTGATAACGACGGTGATAACGACGGTCTACCTTCACCTTTTGAAGTTGATTTCGCGGCGGTTTCAATGAGCTCTAGCCGAGCCTGAACAGAAGTTGGATGAGCACTTGATCATGGGTGGTGCCCTGAAACGATATGAGTAGGACGTACCCTAGATAGGCACAGACGGTCCGCAAGCGCCTGGACTGCGGGGTTACTTCCAAGAATCTTGCTTCTCACGAACACGGAGGAGCTTCTGAAGGCTCGCACGCTTTGTTTCACGATACGTACCTTGTGTCTTCGGCCCTTAGCTGTGTGGCGAGAAATAGCCTGTCGAACAGAAAGATAAACCGGGGATTATCCCCATGGATGCATGCGTCAAGGGAGTATGAGCGTTGAGAGACCTTAGCACGAATATTGACACGAATTCGATGGGCTTCCGTTCGTTCGTCAGCTCAATGACGCTGGTCGAATGGAAAAGCTATTATCCTAAGTGACTCAAAAGTGACTTAGGACATCGTCGGAACCTGAGTGGATATCGAGTCGATGGAATGGCGACACAACAGTCCATCAAGGAGGACGCTGCCGAGGTGATGAGACCCTGAGTAGAGTAAGAACGGTCGCCGAGGAGAACACAACTGGAAGTCACATAAGGAGAAAAGGGTTTGGAGGAACGAACGAAGGCACACCTTATGATCTTAGTGCCGATCGTACTCGCCATTTCGGACTGAAAGGTCCACACGGACAGTGTAGGATTGATCACGGCTAGTGCTCGAAAGTAATTTCCTTTCCACAAGTCGTATACAGGAAGAGAGATATTTTCCTGTATCCGTGGGATAACAACTGGTCTTTCAGAGGTTTTCATCCGATTCATGAGCTTCTAGTGCAATTGTGAAGGAACGCCACGGTGTCTGATCAAAGTGTGTTTGACTCGGGAATCCGTGGTGTGCGTACTTAGACGAGTAGCCCGCTTGCTTGTGCGGACAGTTTTCGCCAAAATGATTTCTCCAGTGATGTGAAATAAGCAGCAACACGATGGTCGTATCCGAAGGGCCCGAAAAATGTGAAGCAGATGGAGACTCCTACTTAGAGACTGCTTGAGAACAGATGTCCCCCTCAGCTGTGAGCTTTGGAGAGCCAATTAGTGACACGGCTGACTGAGAATTTATACTAGTCGCAGGTTCGTCTGCCAAGAGCCGCCGCCTTCTGGGAGGACTCCAACCCATAAGCAAGATAGCGAAATGAATATCTTCGAGTCTGTATAAGCCAGAGCTTCATTACAGTCTTCCGGGACTACCACATTATATTTTCTGCTTTCAAAGTCGCTCCTTGTAATGAGCATCGAACATCTCTGCCTGGTGAGTGGTTGGGGGTCGATAAAGGGGGATACAGGGACTGTCGGTGGGGCGTGGGAATCCCGCGGTTTGATCGTTGCGATGACGCGTCCCTCCGTCCGCCGTTGGCAACGTCGACCATGAACTTCACCGCATTGTCGAGACTTTCCGAGCCACTCAAGGTCATTTACTCTACATCTTGTCTCAGTCAATGCATGCTCTGACTTTCCTTTCCTCTACCCCTAGTCCGCTGCGATCAAGGCAGCATCGGGGGAGTCGCTCGATGCCATCAAGGCTTTGGACATACATTTAACAGACTCTTCGGCCGACAAGCGGAGGCTCTTGGTTCTAATACTGGTACCCGTCGCACTGGCTGGGATCCCATTGAATTATCCATCCTCTCTGAGTGGTAATCCTGGATTACCCATCGGCGAGGAAATCATGTCTGCTGCGATATCACTCCATACTCTCGCCTTGTTATTGATGTCAAGTGAACACGAAACCATTCCAAAATTGAACCGACTCCTAAAGACTCGCTATGCAAGCCTATTCGGCTGGATGCTGTTCATTCAACGACACTTGTATCTCCCCGGCGTCGACTTCTTTGAACATTACGGCGACCAACCCGATATTCTCGCACTCAAAACACCCGAAACTCTCGTTGGTCTGCTATGCTTCATCAAAGAGTGTGGAGCCAGGGAGGGTATGGAGGTTTTCCAAGACGACCTCCTCCGAAGCTGCGTCTGCGAACTTTGGCAACGGTTGATCCCTGCTGACTTGGATGGATCGCACTGTCTCATCCGGGAAATAGTCTCACTCATTGTAAGTATGCTCGTCATGGACGACCATCATGCCGGCGTCACGAGGTTTATTGACAAGTGTCTTGGACCCGTCGTCTTCGTGGAACTCATGCTGGCCGACCTGGAGATGACACATCAACAAGCTAAAGCAGATAGATGCAGGTCACCTGAAGTGTACGACTGCTTTCTACAATCAATGTGCACAATCTTGGGAGCACTGGGCTCGAGGTCCTTCTACCAGCTTTCCGCGGACATTCCGGTTCCCATGCTGATTCGTCGCCTAACCGCTATGGTCAAATGGACTTTGAAAGACCGTCAACGACGCATTGAAGAACGCCAATCTGATGAGGAGGCACTCCAAAAAANTTGACGGCATCGTGGTGATGTATTGTCAGTTTATCTTCTGGTGCCCTGCAACCCAGGATCGCCTTCCGTGGTTGGATGTCCTCCAGTCGGGGATAATCAAAACTCTTCGCTTCAAAGTTCCCTCGTACAAATATATACCTCAGGACGACCCCGAAGCTGCGGAATGGACACAGCGAACCTGTCTCGCGCTTATGTCATTATCAATCCACCTTCCAGCTGTCTTGCGCTACACCAAACGACTATACTCCCCATCCCCCGTTCCCTCGCTGATGTCGTGGGGCAAACTCAATTCCGCACTACAGATCCAACTAAAGAATGATGAGATCTATCGCGAGATCGGTAGCACGTTTGACCAATGCGCCACGGTATGTTGTCAACTTCATTCATTGTCCACGATTACGACTGAATTCCATACTCTCAGTGTAAATCGAAGCCAGAAGATGCTTTGCTTCGAGTCTGCTCGGGATGCCAGGTCGTCAAGTACTGTTCAACGGCGTGCCAACGACAGGATCGCTCAGACCATCGGTCTACCTGTCACCTCCTTCACCTAAGCGGAAGTAAGTCTCCACCTTCCCTCCACCGACCTGAAATGCCTTTCTAACGACGACTCAACCCATCAGGTACGCATCCATTTATCCGCCTAAATAATGCGAAAGGCTTGATCATGCTTGCGTACCAAGAATCCGCATTTCGTCACCGCGCTGGCTTCTCTTCGATTGCGAGTAAAGCCCTCTCAACGCACTACGCCCGTCACCCAGACAAAATCCCGGTCGTTCATTACACCACTCACGCGTCCAGTAGACGAATTAGCGTCAAATCCCAAACCGATTTTCCTGACATCTTCAACGCCCATGCCTTTCGCGACCCCGCGTTCCTTCCCAAGTTCAAGGAACTCTACCTCTCCTCCAACAGCGGAAGGGAGTGTCTACCCCATTTCGTTGTGATATCACTGGTTTTAAATCCGATGATGGATCAAACGCTGGATGTGTTGAGCTCGCTCGAGACGCTTACTCTTTGTGGGATTTTGGGGAGGGAGCATTGGGACGAGCCACCGCCGAGCTCGGTTTGGTTTGATTTGTGGGAATTACGGTACAACAGTAAAGCAGAGGATAAAAGTTGAAATTGAAACGTTCGTCTCCATGTATGATTTTTCGCGTACCTTCAGCCGGCTCGATATTGATGAGAGCGCTGATTGTCAATTTTATAGCACTTCTACCCGCTGGCCAAACTACTCCCCGAATAACACAATACTATCCGAAGAAATATTGTCTCCTCTGGTACTCATGCTCGAAAATACACGATGGCTCGCAATTTGTCTCGGAAGATCGCGGTCCCAGCATGGTCATCGCCAAACGCTAACTCTTGCTCTCCATATCCAGTCCCTACGCCCTTCCTTACGTTTGTGGGTGCCAATAAGGGTGTACCCAAGTCTTTCATGCCCTCATAAATAATTCCTCGAAGGACTACAGTATCACTGAAGCCCTTTGGCGTGTGGTTGGGATGATGACGTCACCAAGGATGGAAGCTGTACTCTATTGGAGACAAACAAACGTCTCTCAGCATCAAAAGCCCAAGGCAGCGCGTCTACTCTCTCATTGACGTTCTTTCTTTCCTCGCGAGCTCTCTCTTTCAATCGCCAAAATGCTCGCCCTCAAGCTGTGCTTCTCCGTTGCATCGCCGCTTGGATTCGTCGTCGCGCAAGACAAACTCTCGGTTGGAGACTCTTCCCCGCCAGATAGTATCAAGGGTGTCCCGAGCTGCATTGCCGAGTGCTCCGCACAGGCTGTGCGGAAGGGAGCCTGTGTGTAAATAGTCAGCCCGCCTTTATTCTTTCTCTTTTATTTCTCGCTGACATCGACTGTTCTTTTGAGTAGCTGGGAACGAGCGTGTGCTTATGAAAGGATCGACTTTAGGAAGGCCGCTGCTGCCTGCATCAAGGGGAAATGCACGCCCGAAGAATACCAGACTGCACGGAGCTACCAGGGCGAGTTGTGTCAGCCAGAAGGTGAGTTTTGTCTCGCCTCTCTACTTTCTCTCATTTGTCGCTAATTCTTGCACTTGCAGGACGCTCCAATACGACGTTGGGCTTGCCCTCTGAATCTGCTATGGCTACTCGCCCTATTGCTCTGGCTACTTCGGAGACTGTGTCTGGTAGGACTTCTCCCCAGGCCACCGCCTCTAACACTGCTCATGGAATGGTTGTTGCTCTCGATACTCGTATTTCTGACATTTCTGTTCTCATCGCTCTTTATACTCTCTTTGGAGTGGTCTTCGTTTTCTGAATGTGGACCTCATAAAACTAAGCTCACTGCGAGCGGTGATATCCTCAACGTCCTTAGCTCGCCTCTGAAATCACCAGTGACTGCAAGGCAAATAGCAACTGCGTGATGTGGCTGACGTGATGTCCCCGACGGGCGTGGGAAACCCGCCTTGATTGCATCATCGATTACGCGTCCCCCTTCACAGGTCGTTTGCACCGTTGATCAATGATCATGCGTTCCGTGGTCGAACTATCTTCTCTCAGAGAGCCATTCAAAGTAATTGCACATTTATCTCTTTTCTTTAACAGCTGATTTTGCTTCCAGTCAACCGCGTTGAAGGCAGCTTCGGGGTCGCTTGATGCAATTAAGGCCTTGAATAAGCTTTTGGCAGGGCGGTCGTCCGATAGCTTGCAACCCATATGTCTGGAGCTTGCACCAGTAGCGCTAATCGGTATCTCAGCCAACTGGCCCGACTCCCCGACCTCGGACCTTGAATCACCTGCTGGGAGAGCTACCACGACGTCTGCGCTATCGTTGAACTCGCTTTGCTTACTGGTAATGGCATGCGATTACGAAGATCTCCAGAAATTCGAAAGTATTATCAAGGGTCACTACAAAAGCATATTCAACTGGCTCATATTCCTTCAAAGGCATTTCTTCCAACCCGGGATCGACTTCAATGAATTTTACCGCTCTGAGCCTGAAATCCGTGCCTACAAAATTCCGGAAACACTGGCCTCGATACTTGGCTTTGTCAAGAACTGTGAGGATATCGCAGGAAAGGAAGTGTCTCGAAGCGTCCTCATAAAGACTTGCGTCTGTGATTTGTGGCAACGATATATCCCTATTGTCTTGGACGAATCAGATCTTGATCAATTAATCCTCCGGGAAACTGTCGCAGTCCTCGTCAGTAAGCTGGTCTTCASMKMA